>JARHVA010001545.1:0-290000 GCA_037957365.1 Torreya grandis | reverse complement strand
GTTTATCTACAAACATTACTTAATCACCTAGTACCTATGTAAATAGGGTGGGATAAGTGTTATTTATTGACTAGCATGCCTTTGTCAGCCAATTTTCTACTTTGACATTTTCCTCAATTATAAATTTTTGCTCTAAATCTTAAGCCTTCTGCATAATTGACTCCTAAAATGTAACTATGCCTTTAATATGCTTTAATAGTGATAACTGAGTCACATACAAACATATTTATATCATAGTTGTATCAAGTGCCATGAATGTGGTTTCTAGTGTTAAAAAAAATAGTGTAAATTAAGCCACTAGAAGCAAAAAGGTGGTTTGTTGAGTTGATGTTATTAGGACATCCCACAACCACTAGCTAGAGATCTACAATCTGGGATATGATAACTCTTTTGTGGCTTTCATCTGGGCTATGTTCTTTACTTATACATTTTGTTTGGCTTCCTTGTCCTTCTCAACTTGATTTTTATCTTTAATTATATCCATAGCATATGATTCAACTTTCAATTTGACTTCCTCCTTAGCCTTAAATTTAGTATCAACTTGAGCCTTAGATTTAACATATGTCTCAACCTTAGCTTTGGCTTCAACTAATTTAACTTCTATAATATGCCCATGTTTTTCATTAATAGTATTGGCTTGCACTTCTTACTCCACCTACTTTTATTTCACTTGTGCCTTTTTTTTCCTTGGTGGGATTTCTCCTATTCTTTCCTCTTTGCTTCTACTTCTTTGACCACCTTATTCATAGCCTCTACTTCCTAGGCTTTCTTCCTCATAGCCTTAGCTTCTTAATCCTAGTCTTGTGTATCCTCTATTTCTTCATTTTTTTTAAATTTCTTCCTCTTTAGTTTAATTTTTTTTTTGTTATTCCTGTTAAATTTTTTATTGTGTTTATTATGCTTCTTATGAAACCATTTGTTCAACTAATTTTTTTCTCTATTTTTCCTTCTTTAATAAACTTCTTCTTTCCTTCTTCCTTTTTTTCCTCCTCAAGATCTAGTGTATCCTATGTAGTTTATTGTTCTCTTGATAGATCTAACATAGTTATGTCATGGGGTTATTCAACAACTTCCACATCTACCAGCTCAATTTATGATTCAGTATGCTTAGATGATTTTGATTTAACCACCTAAATTTTATGTATGAGCTTATTCTATCTATATTTAATTATAGGAGTGAGGGTCTCTTTTTGCTTCTTTGAAACATGAGGTTGGGCTTGTTGTTATGCTTCTTGTGTCTATTTTGTATCACTTTCTCTTGTGGGTTCACCAATGACACCATCCTTTCTATGATAGTTTGTGATGGTTTGGTGGTGGGGTGTGTGCATGGTATTCAAAACAATGGTCATGTAGGACTATCATGTTATATCAGATCCACCACCTGTGTAGCTAATGATCTTATGGTTAGATCAATTAGAAATATCTCTACCTCTATATTTTATCAAGAAACTTCCTACTCTATATTATCCACAAGAATAGATGGAGGTGGTTGAGTAATATCAACCCATAGGTTTTGACATACCTAGTTTCACACTTGATAAGTGCACACTAATTTATAGAAGAATAATTCCTTTTCCACCTTTTTGTCATAAAAATCCTTCCTTATATCTTCTAACATAGATTTTAGAACTTCATTCTTATCGACTCCTAGCTCTGGTAGGTCACACTCACTAGTTATCTTAGAAACTATAAGATTATCCAAATAGAACTTTATCTACCACCTATTTTTCATTGGTGGCAGTGGTGAATCATGGTGCACAAGTGCCTTCCTTTTTCCTTTATCTTATAGTGTTGAAGCTTGTGGCTATTGTGATGGTTGTGCTTGCATGATATTTGATTGTTATATCTATAGACAAATAGCTTATAAAGGTGGAACTAACCTTGTAACTAAGGATTTTTTCTTATATAATTCGACATGTTTTTCAATCATAGAAATAAATAATGGCATTAAAATCATAAGTGGTAATTCCAACTCATATATTTTGATTTGAATGTCATTCTGAAGCTTGGTGATTGAAGCATGTTGTCCCAAATATTTCAAAACATCTTGTGGTATGAAAGAGTGTGTTTTGATAAAAATTAGGTATTCTAGCCACCATGTATTAAAAATACCCAATTAATCATAGTACTGACGTATTTTCATCCAAGTGATGTTTTCAAGGGCACTAGTGGGTCAAAATTCTATAGTCACATTGATTGGTCTAAGTGGGGACTTACATTATGTGAAGCACATTAACAAAACCATAAAATGGTACTAAAATGTTTTCATAGTTCCTACAAGTATCTTATTTATGTTGGTAGTGAGCTCAAACACCAAAAATTCAGGTCAATTAAAGTTCTTCCATAATTGTACCATCTGATACACAATATCAATTAATCCTTTTATTTGCTTTGACTACTTGGCTGTCTGCCAAAACCTTTTTTTGATGCATATGACTAGAGTGTGCATCAAAACATCCTCAATTGAATCAAATGTTGTTACTTATCCTATTCATGGTATATTTTTCTTATAAGTTTAAGTGGATTATAGGTGTCATAGATTTATATTTAAGGATGAATTTACCTTGATTTGGAAGGCTTGTGGCTCATGCCATTATTTACACAGTGATCCAAATTATGATATCTTGGGATAAATTAATAGAACCTTGATTTTAGAGACTCAACAAGGTCATCATGACCTCATCTAGTTGCTAAAATATAGGCAACCTAATCAAATTTTCTATGTTTGAACCTCAAAGTGGATGTTGAAGTATGAGGGCTCTTGCTTGTGCAACTCCATGAGGATGTTGGGAAAACATAGTAGTTTTTATTATGTAAATGAAATAAAATGGATTAGGGTCATTGTATTTGGTTTGGTGAAGACCTAATCCAACCCCCTTCTCTTCTTTCTAAATATCTATGAGTGATATTAATAACTAACATTTGTTCATGGCTATATCAGTGATTTATGATGAATTATTATTGTGCATGATCGGGCTTTGGTTTGAAATATATTTGTAGGAATGTATTTTGAAATAAGATCATATAATTCTATTGTTATCCAAAATTTATAATGTTTTGGCATTGTCCATACCTCTCTCTTATATGGTTTTTGGCACCCAATTTTGTCTCTTTGACTAGTTTGAATATACTGACTATTTATGCACGAGTGTTACTATCCTACTTAATATCAATTTCTATGATATACCTTAATAATGACATTTTATGATTTAAAATATCTGATTTACCCCATTGATATATATTTTATGTGATTGGTTGTCTTTTCATCTATCCACTTTGTTTTATGTGTCCACAAATCCATTACTACTCGATTTTCCTTGGAAATAATGCAATATTTTGAAACCCACATCATTAATGGTCTAGCATGACCATTGGAATTTCATTTTATATACCTATCTTATCACCAACTTCCCATATGTAATTGATATCTTTGATGTAGGTATATCTTGATATCTTCTATGAACTATCTCTGAAATATAATCACACCTTGTGATTATAAGTGCTTCCCAATTGCTATGATGTGTTGTGCTATAATGAATGCATTATAAAAACATTACAACCTAAGAAAATAAAAAAAATAACAACATTAAATAAAATCCTCACTACATGGTACCACTTATCACCCACTCAAATTTTCAACTTTTGATAGAGATTAAACATGGTAAGGATTAAGCCTAAAACCATTTATATGTCTTGGCAGTGTGGTTCCCTATAAATATTTTATAACTATAATACCCCATTGTGATACTTCATGAATAATATAGGGTCATTTCTATCTAATGCAAATTTTTTTGAGGAATGTTTTAAATCTGATATCATAAATTAGTGTCACTTATATTCCTTTATATCACACGTTGAGATCATACCATGCTTTTTGAATATAATTATTAATCTATTGTATCCATTATGCCCTTTGTATATTTTCTTCCAACTTTGTTAATTCCACTAGTCATGATTTTAGTGAATCTTGATCCCCTAATATCACAACCATCACAATGCATATACTAGGAATAAGATATTTCATAGGCAATACTACCTCCAAGCCATATACTTGTTGAAAAGGAGTGAACACTATATCTCTTTTTTTAATGTGTTCTATAGGCCCAAAAAATCATAGGGATGAAATATTACCAATCATCCCTTTGTACATTATAAATATTTGTGAGCATTTTCCCCAATAATTATTGGATGCTTAAACCTATCCATTTGCTTGTGGGTGATAAGTTGTACTCTTATGGTGTGAAATCATAAACTCCTTAGTGGAAGTCTTGATAGTATTATTTAGGAAATGCATACCTTTATCACTAATCAACTTGACATCTGAATCTTGTAATGATGTTTTCATATAAAAATTTAGTAGTATATTTCACACCATAGCTTGGAGTAGCATTAACTTCCACTCATTTAGTGAAGCAATATATTATAGTAATAATATATTTCACATGAATTCATTTTCTTGATAGACATATAAGACTAAAAAAGTCAACCCCCCATTATTCAAAAGGTTGATCTGTAAGAATTGACACCAAAATAATCTCATCTCATTGATTTGGTTTTCCCATTCTTTGACATATAGTGTAGTGCTTGCCAACTCTGAGTGCATCCTAAATGTTGATGTAGTGGATTTCACCCTTGACAGGAGGCTGCGCTCTTGCCTTCCACATGTCACAATGGAAACTCCCCTCTTGCCTATGGGGATGGCAAAATTTGGGGGAGAGTCTCTAGATAAGGGCTAACTCCCTTTGAATTCATCTGAGTTATTCTAGTAAGTTACTAATACATACATACATACATACATACATACATACATACATACATACATACATACATACATACATACATACATACATACATACATACATATATATATATATATATATATATATATATATATATATATATATATATATATATATATATATATATATATTGGGGGGGGGGTTGAAAAGGGAGAAGGATGCTAAAAACAATAGAACCTAACCTAATAGGGTGATGCACCAAACAAGTTTGGTCTACTCACACTCACACTCTAAACTAGGAAAACACAAATATGAGCTTTAAAATGGTAAAAGGACCAGACTACAAAGAGCTTGATAGGGAGGATTTAATTGAAACACATAGAAAAAGGACTTACCATAGGCACTGTAGGAAAATCACACTATCTAGTAACCTCCTTCTACCTCTGTGCTCTAGGTACAGCTCTTTTTGTCACCTATAGGAATGGCACCTTGTAGATAGTAGGTACATTGGTGTCAACCCTATAAAAGAATTAGAAGCAATGACTGAACACAAGACTAACACTTAGACACTCTCAGAAAGTTATCTCACCTAAATAAAGGTAAAATGCGTATTTTATTGATTCGAGGTGAAAATTGCTAGGGCTTCCCCTTACAATGTGAAAGATAGATCCCTTTCTCAAAAGAGAAGTTTTTTATATATAGAGGAAAGAAAAAGCCTTTTGGTGCCCTTTTACAAGTGACCCATGTGCATTCTCTACCTTGGGAAGAGGAAGCCGCTTGAAATATAAATGCTGTCAGCTCTGATTTTGACTTCAAGTGTTTGAAAAATATGGGCCACATTGTTTCTCCATGAACAAGACTACTCTTTGAAGGCACCCATGTGGCTTGTCTGCTCATCAATGCAAAGTGAAAAAAATGGGTCACGCCATTCACTATTCGTGCCTCTTGATGATCAATTTACAAACACTGTGTCAACCACTAGAGTAACTCCTTGAGTCAACACCTTCCTTTATCACTTAGACTATTTGTCCATTTCTACACTTGTTTCTTTTGCCTCTTTCTTCAGCTGGTTGCTGAGTTTGTTCTCAAGTTCCTTGCCACTTTTAAAAATCAATGGATATTCCATTGTCTTAAATTTGACACCTACAGGGACGTCATTAGTTCATTGTTTTAATGGCCCAAGTGGCCTTCGAGTTATAATTCCTCTATGTCTTTGAAATAGGAGTGCTCCATCTTTGACATTTGTCATATTCCATTGCTTTGAAACTTATGAGACACTTGAAATGCAGATGCAAACACTTGTCACACTCTGCTGAGCTATATCGGGACATGTGGCAAGATTTGCTACTTTTTTAGAAACTTTAGATGTCCTTCACGAGTCCCACAGAAGATGACACATGGCGGCTTCCATTGAGCTCTAGCAACAATATTAGAAATATTTGGGACTCACTCAGATTGATGCAAATGATGACACTTGGCTTGTTCCACTTTAGAAACAAAAACCCTGGGGCCCACCATAGCCTTTACCCAACAATGAAATAAAATGAAGAACTGCAGATGTTGACACTTGACAGCATCTGCTGAGTCTCACCAGAGACATGTGGTAGCTTTTGTAGCATTTAAAGAGACACATCAAAAAATTTTGCAGTTTCCACTTGGTGCCTTCCATGCACACTAAGAAAAGCTTATTGAAAGAAGCTTTTGGAACTCATAGGAACTCAAAACGTGGATGCCACCACTTGTCACGCTCTGCTGAGCTATAAAGGGACATGTGGCACATTTCACTACTTTTAGAAACAAAGTAGAAAGGGGCTCAAGAGATAACACTTGGCAGCTTCTGCTTGACTCTGAGAGACACTATAGAGATCAATGGTTCTTTTTTCAGCATGAATTTGAACCAAGCCGTTGAACTAAAGTGATGAACTATCTAAGTGCTTGGAGCCTATTTCTTGTCTACAGAGTCCATCAAAAACTCCTAGACTTGTGCAAAATAAAAAATGAAACTGGCTTGGAATAGCAGGGAAAGAAGGGGGCCAATTTTTGGCCTATTGAAATAAAAATGGTCAACAAATTGGTGACTCCCAGGGGAAGCATGCCTGCTATGCTTAGAAACTAGTCGCCTTCAAGTCCATTGGGCATAGAGTTAGAATGTAACTTTGAAAAGTTAGAAACAACCTTGAGATGTCCAAGAATCAATCACACATTTTTACCCCAAAAGGAAATGAAAACACACACAAAACTTAGAAAACTACTGATGTGTGCAAAAGACACTTAGGAAAAATGAGAAAAAGCAAGGAAAATATATACATGATGGGAAAAGGGCTTAGTGGTAATGCTTAAGATGTATCCCATTAATTGGGATATATAGTTCTTCACCATCCAACTTAGAGAGTTGGAATGCATTATGTTGTTTGCACTGAGTGATGACGTATGGACACTCCATAAGGCATCGAATTTTGTGTGCTTTCCAGGCTTAGCTAGGTTCTCATCCCATTTCAAGATGATGTCCCCTTCAGAGAAACCTTTTGATGAAGATTTCTTTTCAAAGTGTCTCTTCATCTACTATTTGTGGCTGGTCATAAAATCCATAGCCTAGTTTCTTGTTTCTTGGAGCTCCATTAGCTCACATAGCCTAACCTCCATTCTATTGCCTTCTTCTAATTAAAGCTAGTGAGCAAGGTCCAAGGTTAGCAATTCAAGTGAAATGGGGAGCCTAGCTTCCCTTCTGTATATGAGCGTGTATGATGAGTTACTAATTTCCCTCTTTGGGGTGACCCTATCTATCCACAGGGCTATTTTCAACTTGGCATGCCAAGTCCTTTGAGTCTCCTCCATTGTTCACTTGATGATCCTAATCAAATTATTATTGGTAGATTCAGCCAACCCATTCCCTTGTGGGTAGTAGTTGGATGAAGTGCTAAGATAGATACCATATCTTAGTGCCCATTCACTTGTTTTAGTTCCAAAAAAGCCAAAGTGTTATCTGAGATTATGGTAGCTAGAACCCCAAACCTTGCCACTAGGTCTTCATAAAAATCTAGGACTGCACTTTCATTGGCTTCCTTCAAAGTGATAACCTCTACCCATCTTGTGAAATAATCTATGGTGGTCAGGACCCATTTATGTCCAGCACTAGAGGGAGGGTTAATCATCCCTATAAAATCAAGGCCCCATTACATGAATGGCTGCTCTACCTAAATAGGCTGTAAAGGCATGGCAACTAGCCATTATTTCCCATCAAAAAGTGCACATTTTTGGCACTTTCATATGTAGGCATGGGTGTCCCTGAATAGAGTAGGCTAAAAGTAACCAACTCTCATTATTCTTATAGTTATAGGTCTAGGAGCAAAGTGACCACTAGCTGGCCCATCATGGAACTCGAACAACACCCTGTCAGCCTGAATTGGGTCTATGCACCTTAAAAGGACCCTTGAGAGATCCCTTCTGAATAACACTCCATCAATCAAGACATAAGGGAGACATTGGAGTCCAAAATATCTCCTCTTGCTCCTATCAAGGCCTTATGGGCACTCACTAGTGAGAAGGAAATGCCTTAAGTCTGATGTCCAATCCTTCATGACAACTGGTTATGCTACTATAGCTACATCATGAATAAGTAGACTATCCTCTTTTTGCTGCTTAAAGTTTGCAACAAGGTGCTCACATAGGCCTCTCCCTCTTACTAGCTTGGTGATCTTGATATCCACATTATATTCCATCACCTTAGTGATCCACCCTGCTCTCTTTTCATTCAGGTCTCGATTGATCAAGAAATCCTTAATGCTAGGATGTGGAACCATGAGGTGAATTCTATTATTAGATAGCATATGCCTAAATCTCATTAGACTCTGTATCACTGCAAGGACTTGCATCTCTATATATGCGTATCTGACCTCAAAAACTTCTAGGCCTTGGCTAAAAAATGCAAGTGGTTATTCAAGGTTATCACCATTTACTTGGGTAAGCATGGTGGAGATTACCTCTTCATTGCCAAAGGTGTAGAGGTTGAAATCTTTAGTGAAGTCAGGGTTGATCAAAGTAAGAGCCCTGGCTATGGCCTGCTTGATCTCCTTGAAACTATCCTTTCTTTGTGCTGTCCACGTGAACTCCTCACCCTTCTTCAGCATAGAGGTCAATGGCTTGACTACCTTTGCAAAATTTAGAATAAATCTCAAAATGAAATTTATCTTGCCAAAGAAGCTTTACAGGCCTTTCTTGTGCTTAGGCAAGGACAGCTCTAGGATGGAGCAAACTCTCTCAGGGTCAATAGTTAATCCTTCCTTATAAATAATGTGACCAAGGAGTTTCCCCTCATGGACAATGAACATGCATTTCCTTGGGTTGAGAGAGATACGAAACTCTTTACACCTCTCAAAGATTTGTTTGAGGTGTTTCATGTGTTGGCTCGCCTCCTTGGAGAAAACTATCACATCATCAAGATACACCAGCACAATGTTATTTGTCAAGCCTCAAAAGGCCATGTCCATGGCTCATTAGAAGGTGGCACCAGTATTAGATAGTTCAAATGGAATTTTCCTGTAAGAAAATGTCCCCCATTTGGTAGTGAAGGTTGTCTTGTGCTGGTCATAGTCTTACACTAAAATATGATTATATCCTGAATACCCATCCAAAAAGGAGAAATGCTCACTGCCTGTCACCATTTAAAAGATCTGCTCCATGCTCAGGAGAGGATAATGGTCTTTCAAAGAGACTCTATTAAGGTCTCTGAAATCAATGCATAGTCTGATCTCCCCACTCTTTTTTTAGATAGGAACAATATTTGCCAGCTAAGAGGAGTGTTTGATTAGAAATATTATCCTAGACTCTATCAACTTGGTGAGTTCCTTCTACATGAGAGGCTCAATCATTGGGTTGACAGGCCTTTACTTTTGTGTGATCAGCCTGACACCTTCTTCCAACTCAATGGTATGCTGGGCCAGACTTAGGTCGAAACCCTTCAAATCACTATACTCCCAAGCGAAGATGTCAGCAAACTCTTGGCACAACAAGATGAAAGCTTGCCTTTCTCAGTCTGTGCACACTTTCCCAAGTGCCAACAACTTATCTTTGAATATTTCAACCTTCTCATGATGCTCCTCCTTTGTTAGGATGTATGCCTTGTCACTTTTCAATAGGTCATCTCCATTGAAGATACTCTCTAAAGTGACCAAACCTTTGGGGAGCTTATTGTTCTTTAGCTAAAAAATTTGGCTGCCATATTATTGCTATAGCTTAACCTAGTTTTTTATAGCAAACTCAGCTTCTTCTTGCAAGAAGAGTGCTATTTACTGGTCACTATCAAAGACCTGCTAGTTAGTGATGTTGTTAGGTATGAAGGGCTAGATTACTACCTTCAAGTGGTGTGAAATGTGGTCTCGGCCTATTTCCCTAGGGATATCAAACTAGGGACCAACTGTTGCCAGCCTATTTGCTTGCTTGTTTTGCTCTCTAGGAATGGAGGTAATATTGAAAGCAAATAAATTTTACACTAAGTCCCATACCCTATGTTTTTAGGACTTTAGTAAAGAATTATTTATCAAATTTTTAACTCTTACCTGATTGACAATCAGCTCACTATCACCAAAAACTTGTAACTCTTTGATTCCTCTCTTCCTCACCCACTCCAAGCCATGGATGAGGGATTCATACTCTACAACATTACTCATGCAATAAAATTAGAACCATAAAGCTAAAAAGTATTTCTCCTTTGAAGGGGAAACTAACACCACTCCACCACTAGCCCCCAACTTACTTCTTGAACCATCAAAGAATAGCTGTCATAGACCTAAGCTTTTTTGGCTCACTTTCATCAGATTTGGCACAAAAGTACCCTCTTCATGTATGCAATAAATTCCAAGGCCTACCTCCTCTATGAACTTGTAAGGATCATGCTCAAATTTTTCACTTCCCCATTCATCTAAGAGTAGGTCTGCAACTCCTTCAAGGGTAGAGGATGGAGATTGATCCACTTAGAACTCTTCTTGGTCCATAATGGTGTAGCTGACATTTGTTACCTTATGCGAGTATGATTCCAAGTGATCTCTATGGAGTGGCTTAGATTTAATCTTAACTTTAGTCCCATACTTGGTTCTAAAAACTAGATAAGACCAGTTTGTTGCTAGGTAGCCACCTATATTGGATGTGAAATCCCTAGATAAATAGATATCAAAGTAAGGAGGGACATCTACCACTACCACATCATGAGGAACTGAGAAGGTTGGGCGAGCATGTAGTGTCAAGCTCAAACCTTTCACCACCCTAACTATCTTTGCTAGTGTTCCATCCAGTTGTAGGACTCGCTTAGTCATTTCTTCATATTTTAACCCTAGCTTGTCGGCTATGCATTTGGGCATTACCAAGGTGCTTGATCCACTATCAATGATGCAATTATGCACCAAGAAATCTCCTATGACCAAGGAAAAATAAAAAGGGGGAACCTTTTCTTCTCTCCTAACTTGGCTTGAGGTGAAAGGCTATCCATTCATCATCAAGACCTTATCGACTTTTGCTGGGATAACTTGTTCATTCAGCTCATGAAATTCATTTTTTAGCATGTCCATTTACCCTAGTATTGATAATGAATCCTACGAGGAGATGTTCATGTGCATCTTCTTCATCTGGTCAACCACATTGACTCGAGGGTTGCCTTCCTTTAAATTTTCTTTGGGATTCTTTATAGCCTGAGGTACAGGTTGAAGAGCTGAAGGTATAATTGGTGGTCTAAAGTTTGGGACCTTTTGGTTTACATGTGACGAAGGAGGTATCACTGACATTTGGGTAGTAGCCTGAGCTTCTTCCATTGCTCTCCTTTTGGATCTTGTGTTGGCTGTGACATAGTCACCTTGATTGTCTATAGTACCCACGTAATTAACTACATAGAACTCACCTTCTAGGTGGTTCATGAGAGTAGAATCAGGCTAGGTCTGACTGCTTCTCATGTCGGGTTACATTAAAGCCTCAAAACCTAGGAATTGGGCAGCTCCCTGATTGTCTTATACATTTGTGTAGTGACCCAACATTTCATTTGTATAGATAGCCTATTCTTGACCATATCTCATGGTTGAGCAATTAGGCTGTTCTTATACCAAATTGTTTTAAGTAGGCACCATAGCCTTGGATGATGAAGGGGCTCCTAGATTATAACCTTGAAAAGGTCTAGTCTGTGAAAACTGACCCTACCCCTAATTATAATTTTGGAAAGGGGGTTTATTTGCTTGACCATACTACTGATATCCTTGGTTCACTTGATTGTTTTGAGCTTGCTACCTTTTAATAGCCACTAATTCATTTGTTATGCTTTGTAACATAATTTTGACTTCATGGAGGTCATTGGATGAAGTAGTAGTTGACTTTTCTATGCTAGGTAGAAGAGCTAAGGTGGGAGTAATGTTCTGGATTGGGGGCATAATTTTAGGGAAAAGCGGCATATGAGGTCTAGGAGCTATTTTCCCAGCCTGCACTAGGTAATTTTTAGCTGTTATAGCTATGTCATAGGTGACAGGCAGCACATATCCTCCCATGGATTA
The DNA here is from genome assembly GCA_037957365.1 of Torreya grandis. Taxonomy (NCBI): domain Eukaryota; kingdom Viridiplantae; phylum Streptophyta; class Pinopsida; order Cupressales; family Taxaceae; genus Torreya; species Torreya grandis. Next base: position 277,735 of record JARHVA010001545.1, on the reverse strand, counting down.
TATCATAATAGTGATATCACTGTTTAATGCTCTTAAGTAATATAAGAAAGTATAGCTAGGAGTCAACCTTACCAAAATGGTAATTTTATCCCATGTCTTTTGAAACTGATTGTTGAAATCTTGCATGTATTCATGTGGAGCTCTTTTGATAGTAGTTAGTTGCTTGGCAAGTGAGAGGTGGTCGCTCTTCTCTCCAAACCAGTTCATCAAAAGGGTGCCCAATTCATTCTAGGAATCAATTGAATTCATGGTTAAAGTCCCATACTAGTCCAAAACTTTGCCCTTGAAAGACAATGCCAATAATTTGATTGTAAAATTCTCCTCAGTGATATTGTGAATATTGCAGAGGTTAGTAATATTATTGATGTGTTCAATAGCTGTAATGGGCCCCTCTCCATCAAAGGGAGGCACACTTTTGAGGACTTCTAGAATTGGGTCATAACACTGGAGATTTAAAGGACTCTGACCATGAAAATTCATAAAGGGTAATGCCATGGCTATGCCATGATGTAACTACGGCCTTCCTGCATAGGTGTTCTTTATAGCAGGTTTAGGAAAGTGGTTTTTTGAATAAGGATGGTTCCTCTCAAATCTCAGTTGCTTTGCTGAGTTTAAAGAAATTCAATGAATTTAAAAGGGACACCCTTAGCAGTAGACTATGTAGTGATTTTAAGCATAAGAGGTTAGATTGGTCTTTGATCATAAATTGAAGCTCTAACCAATGGAGTTGCTAGATGCTGTAAATGGTTGATTTTGTTATAACAAGACCATCATCAATCCTAAAACTTTACTAAGTGTAACAAATTTAGTCCCACTAGGCATGCAAAAAACTATTGGCATAGTGGATTGCACCCTTGATAGGAGGCTGTGCTCCTGCCTTCCACACGTCACAATGGAAACTCCCCTCTTACCTATGGGGATGGCAAAACTAGGGGGAGAGTCTCTAGATAAGGGCTAGCTCCCTTTGAATGCATCTGAGTTATTCTAGTAATTTAATAATACACACACACACACACACACACACACACACACACACACACACATATTAGGGGGGTTGAAAAGGGAGAAGGATGCTGAAAACAATAGAACCTAACCTAATAGGGTGATGCACCAAACAAGTTTGGTCTAATCACACTCACACTCTAAACTAGGAAAACACAAATATACACTTTAAAATGGTAAAAGGACCAGACTGTAGAGAGCTTGATAGGGAGGCTTTAATGGAAACACACAAAAAAAGGACTTACCATAGGCACTGTAGGAAAATCACACTATCTAGTAACCTCCTTCTGCCTTTGTGCTCCACGTATAACTCTTCTTATCACCTATAGGAATGGTGCCTTGTAGATACTAGGTGCATTGGTGTCAACCTTGTGTAAGCATTAAGAAGCAATGACTAAACACAAGACTAAAACTCAGACACACTTAGAAAGATATCTCACCAAAATAAAGGTAAAATGCATATTTTATTGATTCCAAGTGAAAATTGCCAAGGCTTCCCCTTACAATTTGAAAGATAGATCCCTTTCTCAAAAGAGGTTTTTTATATATAGAGGAAAGAAAAAGCTTTTTAGTGCCCTTTTACAAGTGACCCATGTGCATTCTCTACCTTGGGAAGAGGAAGCCACTTGAAATATTAATTTTGTTAGCTCTGATTCTAACTTTAGGTGTTTAAAAAACATGGGCCACACCGTTTCTCCACGAGCAAGATTGCTCCTTGAAGGCACCCACACAACTTGTTTGCTCATCAATGCAAAGTGAAAAAAATGGGTCATGATATTCACTATTCACACCTCTTGATGATCAATTCATAGACACTATGTCAACCACTGGAGTAACTCCTTGAGTTGACACCTTCCTTTGTCACTCAAACTGTTTGTCTATTTCTGCACTTGTTTCTTTTGCCTCTTTCTTCAGCTCGTTGCTGATTTTTTTTCAAGTTCCTTGCCACTTTTGAAAATCAATAGATGTTCTATTGTCTTAAATTTGATGCCTACAGGGACATCATTGGTTCACTATTTTAATGGCCTAGGCAGCCTTCAGGTTCTAATTCCTTTGTGTCTTTGAAATGGGAGTGCTTAGTCTTTGGCATTTATCACAGTCTACTACTTTGAAACTTATGAGACATTTGAAATGTGGATGCAAACACTTGTCATGCTCTGCTAAGCTATATTAGGACATATGGCAACATCCACTACTTTTTTAGAAACTATAGTTGTCCTTTGAGAGTCCCATAGAAGATGATACATGGCGGCTTTTGCTAAGCTCTAGAAATAATATTAGAAATATTTGGGACTCACTCAGATTCATGCAGATGATGACACTTGGCTCGTTCCACTTTAATAACAAAAACCCTGGGGCCCACCATAGCCTTTACCCAACAATGAGATAAAATGAAGAACTGTAGATGTTGACACATGGTAACATCTACTGAGTCTCACCAGGGACACATGGCAGCTTTTGTAGCATTTGGAGAGACACATCAAAAACTTCTATAGTTGCCACTTGGTGCCTTTCATGCACACTGAGAAAATCTTATTGAAAGAAGCTTTTGAAACTCATAGGAACTCAAAATGTGGATGCCAACACTTGTCATGCTCCATCGAGCTATAAAGGGACAGGTGGCATGTTCTGCTACTTTTAGAAATATAGTAGAAACGGGATTGAGAGATAACACTTAGTAGCTTCTGCTTGACTCTAAGAGACACTATAGAGATCAACGGTTATTTCATCAGTGCAAATTTAAAACAAACTATTGAACTAAAGCGATGAACTGTCTAAGTGTTTAGAGCCTATTTCTTATCTGCAGAGTCCATCGAAAACTCCTAGACTTGTGTAGAATCAAAAAATGAAACTGGCTCAAAATAGTAGGGAAAGAAGGGGGCTGATTTTTGGCCAGTTAGACCAAAAATGGTCAACACTAAAATAATGTAGGCCATCAAATCCCACTTTGTAAAATTTTACTTATAGTAGTTTCACTTGAAAAATGACTTCCTGTAATTCCTTGATGTGCTTCTTATAACAAATGATGACTTCCTGTAACGCTGTCTCCTATGCGCGTGCGCTCAAAAAATTTGAAATCAAGTATTGACAGACTAGTGGTCGAAGCGGCTACGACTTCTAAATCGGATGGGGTGTTGTCAGCTCGCAAGGGGAGGGAGCTGAATGCCCCTAAAGAGACTTCTTCGGTGGGTGGAGGAAAGATTTCGGCTGGGCATTTTGCCCATGCTCCTGGATCAGGGTTTGATGCAGGGGGAAGAACATTCACAGATGTGGTGGCATTTGAAGTGAATCTACATAAAGCTGTGCCTCGTGCATCATCTGGGCCATCCCATGCACCACCTGTAAGTGCTCTAAAACCCACAAGGGTAACTTTAGAGCTTGAAATAGTTGACAAAATCTTTGAAAGGGTAGAAATTTTTTCCTCTCAAGCTGCTATTTTTCATTTTTGAGGCTTTTGGCCCTCTCTGGTTGATCTACATGACTGGATATCCAAGAATTGGTTGCCACTTATTAAAGACAATGTTGAAATCTTCCTTTGCATAAAAGGTTTCTTTATTGCTGTCTTCCAATGCCCTGAGGACAGAAGGATAATCTTGAGCAATAGTGATTTTTTATGGCAGGGTAAATATCCTCTAATGGCCAAATGGTGGCATAAGGATTTTAATCCACTTATGGAAACCTTTAACAATTTTCCGATCTAGGTTCGGCTCCCAAATCTACCAATACATCTATGGCATGAATCGGTTTTTGAAACCATCGGGAATGCTATAGGAGAATTTTTGTTTGTGGATAAAAATACTTTGGTTGGTCACCATTCAACTTGTGCATGCTTTATGGTCGAGGTGGATGTTTCAAAGGGCCTACTAGAGGTGATTTGTCTGGAATCCCCAAGGGGAACTTGGACACAAATGATGGATTTTGAGGGCGTACCTTTTTGGTGCAGAAAATGTCACCTGACGGGTCATATGGCTGCTCATTGTTTGGCTGGGAATTCAAAATCTAGACGACCACCTTCTTGGTGGTCTAAGGCTTTTTCCAAACATTACATAGCAAAACAACCTATGGAAGATTTGGCAGATTCTGAGAATGAAGATAGCATCCATTCCGAGCCGATGATTGAGGAGGAGATGCCGGTGAAAGATTCCTTAGTTGGTCCTATGGAGATTGGGAATAATGATCATTCAAAGCCAGTTGTTGTGGAGGCTTTGGTTTCTCCCCCTGTTTTGGAGGATCTACCTAGGAGCCAGAATGTGGCTGGTATTCATAAGGATTTTGATGAGTCATCTGTATCCCATGGGCTTAATGGATCATTGTATTCTGAGGTATGGATGACTGAGGCAGCAAAGGTAGAGGATGGATGGACTGCTGTTAAGAGGAAGAAGTCTAAGCATGTGGTCCCCCCTCTATATATGAATCTTCATTCGTGTAAAAGGTTAAATATAAATTAAAAATAAAAATTGAATTAACCTCTTTGTTTGGAGGTTGTAGGATGCTGATCCTGTCTGGTGACGGTCCGTTCTGTGTAGTGTCAGCAGTTACATATGGTTTTTTCTTCTATTTTCAGGTTCCTGTTTAACCTGGTTTGGTTTGTACCTATTTTGATATTTTTTTGAAACTTTGTTGGGCTTTAAGGTTTATCTATTTTTTGTTGTACAGGGTTTCGGGGTCCCTTCAAAACCTACTTTTACCATAATCTAAAACAAATGAGGTCATTCATTCTCTAGAGCTACTCTATGTAGTACATCATCTCTACTAAGTTTGTATAAAAACACAATAATGAGGCTATAAGGTATATCTGGGGTAACCATTTGATTTTTATCTCACTTTGTATAATGCATAGGGAAGGTTTCTTTCTCTAAAAAAATTATGATATCTTCCATATTATTAGGAACTATAATAATTATAAATAGATACACATTTGGAGATTCATCTTCAAGTTCTTTTGGTTCTTCCCCATTATGAAATCTAATAAGGTGATCTAGCCCAACATTTTTGCATCCTGGATTGACATTAATATAGAATTAGAATTCTTGAAATAACATAAGCCAACTATATATGCATCCTCACAACATGGGCTTATTAATCAGGTATAACAATGCCTGATGATATGTGAAAAACTGAAATGGTGTAGCCAATAAGTAGTGACAAAACTTATGTAGTACAAAAACCATGGATAAATCCTCCCTTTTAGTAGAAGTATAATTCTTCTCGATTGTAAATAGCTTTCTCATAGAAAAATGTATAGGATGATCTAGTCCATCATCACTTGACTATACTAGAATAACCCCTATTACAATACCATAAGAATTTACGTGCACATGGAATAGCTAGTTCTAGTTAAGAAAGACTAAAATTGGTGTTGTTACGATCCTTTATTTTAGCTCAATTAATTTTTTTTGACATTATGATAGGCATTCAAATTTTATATCCTTACATAGTAGTTTTTCCATGGGTGTAGATATAACTACATACCCTTTAATAAACTTCCTGTAATATCCCATATGATTGAGAAATGTGCACACTTCAATATAATTAGTAGGAGGTGGCATACCTATGATGAAAACAATACTATTTGGATCAACCAAAATGCCATCTGTACATAAAACATGACCCAAAAAAACACCAAAAGGTGTGAAGAATAAGAATTTATTTAGATTTAGAGAAATGTGCAATTCTCAACACTATTTTAGCATGAGTTACAAATTCAATAGATGTTGTTTAAAAAAAGAGAAAATAAACCAATCATCCAAATACAATTCTATAAAATAATGATCTTTGAACACAATTACTATGACTCTAGAAAAGGTTGTATGTGTATTATTCAATCTAAAAGGCATTACCTTATTTGTAAATAAACCCCATTCAGTTACAAATGTAGTTTTGGATTGATCTTATATTAAAATTAGAATCTGGTGGCATTCACTAAATACATATATTAATGAGTACACTTTGTTTCCTATGACTGATTTAAGGACTTCATCCTTGAATGGTATTCAAAAAGTATCATTCACATGGAGATCGTTGTGTGCACAATAATCCACACAAACCTATATCTCACCAATTTTATTTGGTTAAAATACTATGGGACTTACCCAATATACCTTTTCTATAGTGGTTTAACCAAATAGAACTAGATCTACACCTTTTTTATTTGGTTAAACCACTATGGGACTTTATTTTCATGTTAATATTTAATCTATATGGTCGTTTCTTAATGGCTCGAGTGCATTCTTTTAGCTCTATATGTATTTCTCCTAAATATGGATCTACGCCTTTTACCTATGATAATTTGGTTGGGAACACATCTTGATAGTCCCTTAGTAATTATAAGACCTCCAAAATTTGCTCTTATTCTTAATAGTCTCCCATCGTCACAATCTTAGAAACTGGTATTGTTCTAATGTTCCATTAAATATTTCACAATGGATATTGATATATTTTACTTGATGCATTAGGTAGAACATATTTTATAATGTGATTACCTTCTCATTATAGAATGTTTATGTTTCATAGTCTTTCTTCTTCTAATTGATTTGCACTTTGAATTGGGTTTGATTCAATTTCCTATTTTGGCTTAAAGAAACCTTTGAGATCAAGATATCCATCACTATCACTAGACTCTATCAAGTCATATTTTACTATATTACATGGATTGAAAACATCTTTTTCTTATTGGCATAGATTTATAATTGTACAGTGCCACATTTAAATCCTACGTAGCCCCCTGCTATGATGCTAATTCTATTGTAGTTGCTAAATATTCTACACATCCATGACATATAAAGATTTTGATTTTTTGTAAGGTCTAATGCACTAATGGATTATCATCTTTAAATACAAATGTTTGAATGAAATCTTGCTAAATTTGTTCCTAATGCTTAGTTTCTCTTTTACACTCTTAGTGCATATACAAACCATTGGTAAAGGTGCTAAGGTGTGACTAAAGATATGCACCTAATATATCAATTTTACTCCTTATGTGGTCCATATATCCACACATTGATGAGTATTCAATTCCATACATTAACCTTCTTAGAAGAAAGGTCATTCTGATTTGATAGTATCTGTTAACTAGAATATTGCATGTAATAATTTGCATGCTTCCTCTTAGTGAATTTTTGAATTCCTATAGGTGGCCCACCAAGTAAGAGTAGTTCCTTTTAGTGCATAGTTGAGTGTGCTGGCTCATTGATCCACCTATAGTACATGGTGTTCAAGCCTCAATATAAATAGATTAAGATATTCTATCACAAAATATTGAGGTATCTATCATTTTGAAATAAACACCATGTGTAGAGGTTTTAACTCATGCTCCCTACAAGCCTAGTTCAACATGTGAGTGTCCAAGTCACCACTTATAGATTATAAATATTCCCATGGTAGAACAACCTCAAGAGTAGGTTCCATGTAATTAATCACTATGGCACCTATATTATATATAAAATTAACTTCAAACTTCATCAAAGATCACACTGATAGAGAAAAACATTCTTCTATATGAGCCTACCTAACTAGAAACCTGGTTATAATAGGCTTCTATACTAGACGCTCTTCTTATTATGGAGTGTGTGACTTTCCAACTTGATATTTTATAAGTTAAAGCATTTTTAATTTCATTTATACCAAATTTATACCAACTATTATCCCCATAGGCATAAGGGGACTCTATCTCTTTTGGGATAATGTATAGATTTTGATCAGATTTCTTTAGAGCTATGACCACTATTTTATCCCATTAATGTGTTTCTAGTTGGTTATGCATAATATTGATGGTTATTTGGCCATCATAAGCCCATTTCTTACTGATTAGAGTAGGATAATAAGTCTCTAGTATTTTCATGATGATGACTTAAAAATATCCTCTCAGGGTGAGTTTGACCACTTTGATTTCAACATCCTCTAACCTCATGATGGGCTCAACTGGCCATAATCCACTAGAGTGAGAGTAACTAGACTATAGCTAAAATTAAGTCAACCAATGGATTTTCTCACATTGATCATGGAATCATATTGACTATACTTCTAAAATAAAATATTTCATTTGGACTATCATATCTAGCTAACTCAATATCTATTTGAGAATCAACATCCTTGGGTTTCTTATTTTTAACATACCAGACTACCTTCTCAGTTTGTTGTTGACCTCATTGTGTGTACTCTAGAAGATTATGTAGGAGATTAGTGATGTTCTAGGAGATATCCTCATTACATAGTGTGTTGAGTAACTTCATCAAGTCTATTAAATAAGTTACAAAACCCTCCTATCTCATGATCCTGACAATTTATTCATACATTTGGGCATCATTGGTTATGCTATCACCCTCAAAAGCTAGTTGTTGTTGGATCTCTTGTAAGACATATTCAACTTGATACATTAAATTATTTTCCATAATAGTATCAAGATATTTGTCCCAATACACTTTTCTAATGCCCTGATCTTGAGGTATTTCCAAAGGTGGTAACCCCTACTCAACTCTTTGTTTTTAGATGACTGCTTATAAAAACACATCTTATTTTGGTTGCACATTGATCATATTTATGTTTCACATTGTCTTATCTTTCCCTTGTATTTCCAATACTAGACAATATTCTATTTAGTGTAGGATTTCAACTCTGTAGTATACGTAGTGGACTTGTCTTTATGGGTTAGTAAGGAAATTCCTATCATAATGGTTATATGCATTACATAGGTAGTCAAGATTGTAAATTGTCATTGTTATGGCCACCCTGATATCCTTCATAATATCTACTCCTATATCCTCCTCTATAGCCTCAATATTGTTGTTGTTATCTAACATATCCTCCTTGTTGGCTTGGCTATGCATCTTAACCCCCATATTGGTGTTGAGGGGAGGTCAGAACCCAATTTGATTTGTAATATTGAATATTCATGTTTGTCCATGGTTGTGCATAATGACCAAAATATTGGTATGATGGATATGACGTATTATTTCATCTTGCTAGGCCATATGGTTGATACTACAATGATTAAGGCATCTGATATTGAGGTGATTAAGGCATCCATATCGAACTACCTTGAGTCATACTAGTCATCTCCACTTCTAGTCCTGGACTTGCTTGTTTTGTAGTTGGCACTTACTGTGATACAATTGTGAAGACATTCTTAGTAATATCTTACTTAAACTCCTATAATGCTTGATAAATATTTTCATTATGATTCATGAATTTAAAAAATAAAAAATCAAATCCTTTGATTTTCGTATGTAGTGTTATAACATATGCCACTTAGAAGTCGCATGCCCTATTACCCTACATATCTCATAGAATTCATGATTAAGCTTAGGATAATCATTTCTATGATGTCATTCTCATCCACACTCTATGCAACATAGACCTAGTTTAAGATTATCTTTGTCATTCATCTCATCAATTATTATCATGAATGCATCTATTTTTTATTCAACCTTGGAAATAGTTATGGAGGCATCCCCATAGTCTTGTATTTATTCCACTCACAAGACAACAGACTGAGCATCAACTTTAGTTAGATATTGAGTCTACATAATGGAAAATCTAATTCTTGGTTGTAATCCTTCTATGAACCAAGAAACCTCATCTTTGTCTTGTAGAATGAATTAATTTTTTTTGATAATGTCAAAAAATATCTGATCATATTATGCAGCTGATTCTCCCAATTTTTATCAAATCTCCTTTAAATCCTAAATGGTTTGACTTGTGCATTTATCTAATTTATATTCTTCTATTAGAAATTTTTTAACTTGTATAAGGTTTAGGGTGTTTAAATCCCTATTATAAATGAACTTTTGAGCTTGTCCCAACAAGGCCCCTATGAGTTTGCATTTTTTAACATTATCTTCTATTATTCCTCTCACATTCCATTTCATTTCACAAGTTATTAGGTATTGTTGTAGTTCTGTAGATCCATTGTAGGGTATTAGAGAATTAAACATGTCTACAGTCAATGACATAGGGGAATAATTGATATGATAGGTTGATGAAAGGTAACAATTGTGACTGAAGGTATATGTATAGTGGTGACTATGACTTTATGTGATGGTGCACTATTGGTTGCACACTATTGAGTATTAACTGTTAGCTATGCACTGTAATTTTTAAGTATCTTAAATAAGAATTCTACTCCTTTTGTTTTTATTCTATCTATTATGTGCTTTATTTTTTCACTAAATTTATAAACTTATCTGTAAAAGAATCAAACTAATCCATATCTTCCTCTTCACCTACACTTTTTATTCTATCAAGTAATAAATTAGGCTAGGGGATGTATAATCTTGAAGTGAATGAATTTTATTTTAGAATTTTGATAATTTTGAACTTGAACCTACCAAATTTCTTCATTTAAATCTAGCTTTTTTCCCAAAATTTTATTCTCATGGTCAAGATAGAAACCCTTTTATTAATTACTATCTACCTCTAGATTCTAACTATTCTACTACTATCCTACATTCTTCCTCATACTATTATATATATATATATATATATATATATATATATATATATATATATATATATATATATATATATATATATATATATATATATATATATATGCATAATTTATATCTACATCCTCCTCTTTATAGGGCCTTTCTACATGATTTTCACATCCTTTGCTTCCAATAATCTACTCATTTCTAACATATTATTCCTAAATCATTCTATCTCTATCACCTTATTCTATACTTATAATCTTATTTAAAGTTACTTTTGGGTTTCTTTCTTTATTCCACCTTCTCCATTGTCATAGTTCTCTTTCTAGTCCCATAATTTTCATCTCACTCTAAGTCTTTTCACCTTCCATTTTTTGGGACTAGTTTCAAGTTTTATTTACTCAACTTCTTATCATTCATTTCATCTTGTAGTACCTAAAGTGACTACTCCACGTTGGTTGGAGTAGGCACCATGAAATTTCCAATTTTAACATTTTTATCAAAAGATGTATTTTATACAAAAAAATCTCCCCTAAATCTTTGAATGAACCTATCTTGCACAATCTCAAAAGCTACGTATCCTTGCACTATGAACTCAATAATATAGCCATCAATTGATGTCCTCATCCAATAATCTAATGATAAAGAGTAATCTATATCTATTTTATGTAGTCTATCTAATTTTTCTTTTGTCCAAACTATAAACTCTATCCTCCTTGGGCTGAAGTAATAGTATTCCAACCTAGCTAAACATGTGGCTAACAATCCAAGCAAATCACACTATAATATTTCATAGATTTCACCATAGATGTGCTCTTAGATAATCTCCTTCATAGATATTCTAACTCTCCTTGCTTCTTCTAAAAAATTCTAGATTCACTCCTGTAACCATCTCTCTATACCTCTCTATCCTGGTAGCCATCTCAACATATTTCATTCAAATAGGTTCCATGCTCATTACACCATTATCATTAAATATTTCAAGAAATACTCTAGAACATGCTAATTATAGAGATAACTTATGTAATGGGGAGCAAATAGAAACCATATTTGATCGAATAGAATTATCATTCATCATTTACATATAAAATTACACATAAAAATTATGAAGAACACACCTGTAATAAGAAGACATACCATAATGGCATAATATATGTTAACCGATTATAATAAAATAGAGTATTCACTACACTATCCATACATAAAAGACAATTAGGAAAGCCATATCAAAATTATTCTATTAATCTCTATCAACAAATCAAAACCATATTCCATTATAACAAAGTGCTATATATAGCTTTTTATAATCATCTATCTCTTTGGATTCTAGCCTTTCAAGATACAAAAGAAAATACTCTTCACATTATTCTATTATCCTATTAGGATTATTAGTCTGAATACATATAAAAGTTTATATAAAAGATAAATCTATATACTTCATATGTGTCCTATTATACTTTGTGATTTTACCATAATTTATTCCACACTCAACAGTTTCAAAGATTCAAAGTAATTAAAAATCAAATTATATAATAGAGTACAGGTTTCAAATATTCAAAATAAGATTTTATGATAGAGTACATGTTTCAAATATTCAAAATAATGTAAAATTTAGAATATAGGTTACAAAGATTCGAAGTAATGAAAAATTCATAATACAAGTCTCAAAGATTCAAATTAATTTAGAAATCAGATATAACATATATATGGGCACATACATACATACATATGTATGTATGTGTGTGTGTGTGTGCGTGCCAACATCCACACACACACACACACAGACAGAGGGAACATATGACAGGCATATGCATTCACTTTAAAAAGAACTGAGTACATATTCATGCACACTTAAATGTGTGTGTGTGTGTGTCTATATATATATATATATATATATATATATATATATATCAAATTAATTTAGAAATCAGATATACGATATATATTGGCACATACATAAGTACGTACGTACATACATACGTATGTATGTATGTATATATGTATGTGCTAACATCCACACACACACATGGATCATATGACATGCATATACATTCACTTTACAAAGAATTGAGTACATATTCATACACACTTAAATTCATATGCATGGGCATATGCAAAATAATTATAGGAACAAAATTTATAGGTTTCACATATTATTAAAATTGATAATTTAGATTCATGACATTATATACCATTTGGCATAGACTCAGGGGTGTATATATATATATATACCCCTGAGTCTATGCCATGATATATATATATATATATATATATATATATATATATATATATATATATATGCATTCACTTTACAAAGAATTGAGTACATATTCATACACACTTAAATGCATATGCATGGGCATATGCAAAATAATTATAAGAACAAAAGTTATAGGTTTCACATATTATTAAAGTTGATAATTTAGATTGATGACATTATATATCATTTGGCATAGACTCAGGGGGTATGATATTGATTCATGCACATATATACCTTTTTCAAAGTTTAAATATCAAGACATTGGTTCATGTGTATATGCACTAAAATATATTTTAAAGATTCAATAATGATGGGGGCATGAATATTATTCATTCTCTTTTGATCATTCAAGTATCATTTATATCTCTCTATAGTGGTGTGATTAATTATGTTATGGATAATGTACATTCAATTTTAGTGACACTCAAAAACCTTGGAATTATTTATAGTGAACCCATTATGCAGTTCCATATTTTTTTATAGATGATGTACATTTGAGTCTGATGATAATAAATGACCTTGGCATCACTTCTAGCGAACCCATCATGGTTCCACCTTCTTTGGATTAGTACATTGGGTGATTATACTCATTTATGAGAGTTGAAGCATGTATATTTCCAACTCAAGGGATTGATTGGTTATTCAAAACTAGGACTTTATCTCATTTCAATTAACTAATGATGCAATATGAGGAACCATCTATCCAAGTTATTTGACAAGGGGCACATTTATCTAGTGCTTCATCATATTTTATAGGTTATATGGAAATATGTTTCATCTCCTTACAAGTGTATTCATTCATAGCTATCCTTTCATTTTCTATTTTAAAATTTTAGTTTTTTCAAATTTAAAATATGGATAATGATTAATTCATGTGCTATTGGGGTTTGCTAAAATTAGTGCCTTGCATAATTAGATTTTTATGTTAAAATACAAAGTGTGTTGTACACACTTATGTTTATTTTTTTCTCCTTTAATCTAAAAATATAATTACTATAATAATGTGGCGGGACTATAGACACCTAAATCTAGTCACAGGTACTTGGAAATGCTAATTATGAACACATCTTGAATCACTTAACTTATGCTCAAATATATGACACTTATTCACTATTCCTATATGTCATTTATATATGTGGGATTACCCTCTATTCACCAACGTTATTACACAAGGATTTAAAAATAAATAATTAGATAATCTCATATCACTATCAAACTATTTCCAATTTCAAGATAACTATCGCTAATAATCTGGGACATGTATGTGCTAGAAAGATAGGTCCATTGATACATACGTATCCACCTAATGTGGCCTCATCCCCATGGTAATTAATGACTATTTTTCAAATTCTAAATGTTGGTTTGGGTCTTCCTATATGTTTTATAAACCATAACTCTTACATCCTAATATTGTCACCAATTTACCATCATCAAATCCATAGTTAATTCTATTAGTGTAGGTTTTTATTTTTTCCTATTTATTAATTAGGAAAATTGTATTTCCTGTGCATACATGGAGTTTTCCTACATTTGTGGGATAGGCTAGCTTATGTGGAGGTGTGTGTCATAGATGTGTCATAGGTGTCATAAGTAACTCCCTTGATGGGAGTTACTTCTCTATTCTTAGCACCTTGTCACCACCTTTCATGGAGGAGTTACAGTGTATTCTTGGGGTGCCTTGTCCACCTTTAGTGGAGGAGTTACGTACTCTCCTATATGTATTCCTCACTTTGGCCATCTCATGTTAATCAGATTTTGGTTTTCTCCATTTTGTCTTGTGCAATTTATCTTATTGTGTTAATTTCAAATTGCTTTAGCATCTATGTGGTATGCACTTGCTTCAACTTGTGTGATCACGTCTCCATTGCAATCACATTATCTGGATTTTGGCAACAACTCTAATATGGTATTAGAGCAAGAATGGTAATCACGTGTCTGGTTATGCTTTTAGTTCATTTTGAAATCAAGAGAAGTGGAGTTCTCTTTATTTTTTTTATTTTCTAGATTTGATCTAAAATTTAAAAAAAACTTTCAAAATTGTTTCTTTGGAATCCTTGGCCTTTGGGTGTCTTGGTTGTCTTCACTTCAGGGGCTGGTTCAGCAGTTAGCCTGGGCGACATTATTGTGTTGAAGAAGTAGAGGGAGGAGCAGCTCTAAGCAACTTTAGTTCCAACAATAGAACTCATTCCTTCCAGCCATGCCATCAACTGTACGACGCCCAAAATAGGTCTATTTTTTGTGAATATGGCACTTTTTTCTTGTATTCTTCTACCCAGACCTATTGTGCATTGAAGTCAGTAGATTCTACCTTATTTTCTTGCCCAACAAGGTGCCAAGCAGGCCATACAACGTCCAACATAGGTCTGCAATTATTATTGTCTTTTTTGAGTTAAAATTTTGGACTATGCTATTTTGGTGCCCCTTCCGTACTTGGCATCCCATGTGGCACCCCTTGGACACGTGGCATCCATCATTCTATCTATGATTCATTTGTTTTTAGTTTAAATTGACTTTTAAAACACAAATTAGTCAATTTGATTGAATATTTAATTTTTTAGATAGTTTTGTAATTTGAGGATTTTTCATTTAAAACTTGTATCATCGCTTGTCGAAGATGAAGGGTGAGGCCCAGGTTGGCAGGAGGCCAATTCCCCCTCACACAAACCTCCTTTAGATTCCTCATTCTATGCCGAATCCAATGAGTGGTTGGAAGGCCACTATCTCTCTCAAAATAGACATTTTAAAAATGTTTTAGTGCTTTTTTTGCAAAAACACTAGTTTACGAGAAAATTGAACCTTTAATATCTTGCAAAGGATAGCTTAGATTTGGGTGTCATTTTTTGAAAAAGTGTTTGTAATTCAATTCTCCATAGTGTAGGCTTGTTATTTGTCAAAAATACACTAGTTTATAAAGTGCCAAAAATTTGATTCTCTCAAGACGCATTTTCGGCTGAGTCCAACGTCCTGTTTTCTTTAGTCTTACACTGATTACTCTAAGACACATTTTTGGCTAAGTTCAACATATTTTGAGTGTGAAATTGCATATTTTTGGGGGGCTGTGATTGCTTTTTTACAACTTTCAAATCTTTGCTTTCATTCTCCTTTTTGCATAATTTCACAACCTGTAATCAACACAACTTCACCTAAATTCAGCTAAAAATGGATTCTTATCAACTTAAACCCCTAACACCCTTCAATTATCATGAATGGAAGGTTAAAATGTTAATCATTCTTAGAAGTAAAGAGTTGTATAGGATCACCATGGGTACTGAAGTATAACCCAAAACTGATGCTGAAAAGGTCAAGTGGTACAACCATAGTGATGAAGCCTATGGATTACTGAGCTTGTTTGTGTCTCCAAAACTTCTCTTTCATTTAGAATCCTCCCAGACTCCTAATGACATATGGGACACCTTAAAAAAGTTATTTGAGAAGCTTGATGAGATGAGAGGTCATGAGCTCAAAAACGAACTCATAAGTCTAAGTCCTAGTAACTTTGACACCCTACAAGACTTTTTCACTAAATTTAAGGCCCTTAGATTGCAATTGAAAGAAATCAGGATAGAGAAGAAAGATGATCAACTCATTCTTTCTATTCTCACAAAGTTAGGTCCAAGCTATTCAGTCTTTGTCTCCAGTTTCCATGCCACCAAAAGTGCCCTTGGCACTACATGGAAAATGCCTTCTTTGGATTCATTCATTGCCAACTTGACTAGGGAGCAAGATAAGCTAATTCAAATGGGCACAGTGAAGTCTACTCAACCCCAAGCTTTGATAACTGGAAATGGTAAGGACAAGACTTCAACAAAGGAGAAGAAGAAAAAGAACAAGGACCAAGACAAAAAGAAAGAAAACACCAATCCTACCAAAAGCAACACTGAGACTTCCTCTTCCAATGCTAAAACAAAGAAAGAGAAGGTTAAGTGTGCCTATTGTAAAAATACAAGGCATGATGAACACAAATGCATGAAGAAATAAATAGATCACCTAACTCATCTTCTAGAGAAGAACAACATAGGTGTTTTAGAGTCCATCAAGCAGAATTCATCTACCCAAGATTCTACTAAGGCAAAAGGCAAGGGTAAGGAGAAAGAAAAGGGCAAGGCCCTTGTAGTTACAATAGCTTCTAGATCTTCATGGGTCATCGACTTAGGTGCTTCTCACCACATGGGCTCTTCACTAGTTGAGTTTTCATCTTTAGAGCCTTGTAGCATGACTTCAATTAGTTTGGGTGATGACACATCAGTTTCTATTGCAGGGAGAGGGCCAGTTGAAATGGAAGGAAGAACATTCAATAATGTTCTAAGTGTTCGTTCTCTTTTAACCAATCTCTTATCAGTGTACCAAATCACTCACATTGGTCAGGGCATGAGAGTTGAGTTTTCACCAGATTCAATGGTTATCAGGGAATTGCATAGTGATACTACAGTGGCAGTGGGTAGGGCAGATCACCAAGAAAGGTTATACACCTTCTCACATTTTGCATCAGATTCTTCTCCAACATCATTGCTGACTCATTCAGATGGAGTTATCAAATTGTAGCATGAGTGGTTTGGCCATCTTAACTACTGTTACCTTGAGCAACTTTGTAAACATGACATGGTCATTGGCTTGCCTCGTGTC
Source organism: Torreya grandis (assembly GCA_037957365.1). Taxonomy (NCBI): domain Eukaryota; kingdom Viridiplantae; phylum Streptophyta; class Pinopsida; order Cupressales; family Taxaceae; genus Torreya; species Torreya grandis. The sequence continues at coordinate 260,419 of JARHVA010001545.1, read as the reverse complement.
TAATTCTCAAAAGGACTTTACGAGGGGTGTTCCCTTGGGAAGCATCCCAAAGCAAAATTTGACAAAGGTAAAGCTTAGAGGGCTTCACAACCTTTGGAGTTAGTCCATAGTGATGTATCGGGACCATTTCCCAAACCATCTTTCACAAGGGCTAAGTACATCCTCACTTTCATTGATGATTTCTCTAGGTACACTTGGATATATTTTCTCAAACAAAAGTTTGAAGTGTTTGAAAATTTTCTAGACTTTAAGGTTCTTATTGAGAAATAGAGTGAGAATCCATCAAGGTTCTTCGAACTAATAATGGAGGCGAGTATGTCAGCATTAGGTTTGAGTAGTTTTGCACCACAGAGGGGATTGATTTTTAGCTGATAGTCACTTACAGTCCTTCACAGAATGGGGTTGTAGAACGCAAGAATAGGTTCTTGAAAGAGATGGCTAGCTGTATGATTCACTCCAAATCCTTAACACCACAGTACTAGGCCAAAGCCATCAATTGTGCTTGTTACATTCAAAATAGGGTTCCTCATAAAGCTTTGAAAGGGATAACACCTTTTGAAGCTTGGCATAAAAAGAAACTTGATGTTGAGCACCTTATAGTTTTTGGATCCCCAGTCATGGCCTGCATTCTAAAGAAGAAACACAAAGATATGGAATGTTAGTCCAAGCCTTGCATCTTTATAGGATATCTAGATGGTATTAAGGGATATTACCTTTTAGATCTAGTTACTCATGAGTTTTTCATCGAGAGAAGTGTCCATTTTTAGGAGAGTCCGAGAGACTCAACATTTGACACTTCTTCTCCCTCATTGAATTTACTTCTTCATGATGATTCCTCATCAAATTCATATTAGCCATAATAGGTTCTTAAGCTAGAGACATCTTATTATTATTCAAGTTTAGACATTGAGGATAGTGATGTAGAGTCATCCACCTCTAGTTAGTTAGTGGATGAGGAGTTAGCACCTGACTCACCCACTTCTAGGCCACTTTGGGCCAGATAGACACTTGAGAGTGCTAGAACTTGGGTAGGAGATCCCACAAATGACAAACATACTAGGGGGATTTTTAGAGAGATCCACATGCCTTTTTTGCTTCAATTTTGGATCCATAAACTTTTCAAGAGGCATCTGGGGTACTTGAGTGGGATAGTGCTATGGAGGAAGAATATTCTTCCTTAATCAAAAATCACACTTGGGACTTGACTTTACTTCCTAAGAGAAGAAAGATGGTTCGATGTAGGTGGATATATTAGACCAAGTTTGCAGCAGATGGGTTGGTTGATAAGTATAAGGTGTGATTGGTTGCCAAGGGTTTCTCACAGGTGGCAGACATTGACTACTTAGATACCTTTGCACCCATTTCAAAGATGACTTCTATCTGACTCACCTTGGCTATTGCTGTAGCATATGGTTGGGATGTGCATTAGATGGATGTGAAGGTTGCCTTTCTTCACAGACACCTAGAGGAGGAGATCTACATGGAGCATCCACCATGATTTGTTCAGGATTCTTCCTTAGTATGCAAACTTAAGAAATCTATCTATGGCCTCAAATAGGCCCCTCAAGCATAGTATGCCAAGATGGATTCCTTCCTTCTCACAGTGGGTTTCACTAGGTGCCATTTTGATCCCAATGTCTACTTCTTGTGGCAGGATGATTTGCTCTTGATTTTGGTTCTATATGTTGATGACCTTTTGATCATTGAGAGTTATTCATCGGCTATTGCATTGGTGAAGGCATCTCTTCAGGATAGATTTGACATGATAGACTTGGGTTTGTTGCACTGCTTCCTTGGCATCAAGATCTCATAGTTAGATTTAGGGATTTCTCTTGCACAGCCTAAGTATGTTCTTAACTTATTGGCTTGATTTCACATGGCTGATTGCAAGCCATATCTGACTCCCTTTCTATCAAGATTCAAGCTTGAGGCTGATTGTTTTTCACCATTGGTTGATGGCACTTGATATCAAAACTTGTTGGTAGTCTCATCTACTTGACTCACACCAAGCCTGACATATCATATACAGTGGGGCTTATCTATAGATTCATGTAGGAACCTCATGAGCTACATTGGAAATTAGTTAAGAGGATCTTACATTACATACAGGGTTCACATAGATACAAGATTCATTACAGATTTGGCATAGAGGTTGACTTGGTTAGATATATAGATTCAGACTGGGCTGGTGATTCACAGACTCACAAGTCCACTTCTAGTTATAATTTATCTCTAGGTTTTGGTCCTATCATTTGGTCTAGCAAGAAGCAGAATGCTATTGCTATATCATCCATAGAGGCATAGTACAAGGGAGTTGTTAATGCAGCTACTGAGGCTATTTGGCTTTAGGGGATACTTTCTAAGTTTTGCATTCTTATCAGGCATCCCACCATCATTTATTGTGACAACCAAAGTACCATTTAGAATTGCAACAATCTAGTTCATCACTAGCAGACCAAACACATAGAGATTCACATGCATTTCATTCAAGAGCTTATTCATAGTTAGGTCATTGACTTGATATTTTGCCAGTATTCAGAGCAGGTTGCAGACATCTTCACCAAACCTTTCACTGAGAGCAAGTTCATTCATCTACGAGCTCTTTTTGGGGTGCGGTCCACATATGCAATAGCATCATCTTCAGGGGGCCTTCTAGCCTCTTCTTTATTTTATGTCTCTCTTTTGGGGGGGAGTTTTTTCCTACGAGTTTTATCCTTTTCTCTATCTTATGGGAGATTGCATTTGTACATGGGTACCTCATCAGGCCTAGTTACCAAGACCCATTTTTTATTTCCACACTGCCCACCTAAGCTACACTTATGGGGGGGTATAAGTGTAGGTTTTTATTTTTTCCTATTTATTAATTAGAGAAATTGTATTTCTTGTGCATACATGGAGTTTTCCTACATTTGTGGGATAGGCTAGCTTATGTGGAGGTGTGTGTGTCATAGATGTGTCATAGGTGTCATAAGAATGTCATAAGTAAATCCCTTGATGGGAGTTACTTCTCTATTCTTATCACCTTGTCACCACCTTTCATGGAGGAGTTACAGTCAATTCTTTGGGTGCCTTGTCCACCTTTTGTGGAGGAGTTACTTACGTACTCTCCTATATGTATTCCTCACTTTGGCCATCTCATGTTAATCAGATTTTGGTTTTCTCCATTTTGTCTTGTGCAATTTATCTTATTGTGTTAATTTCAAATTGCTTTAGCATCTATGTGGCGTGCACTTGCTTCAACTTGTGTGATCACATCTCCATTGCACTCGCATTATCCATATTTTAGCAAAAAATCTAATAAATTCTAATTAATCCACTGTAATTATATTAGTAATATGCTAACACCAGCACACTAATAAATTAATTACACCATGACCCTATTTAACCCCAATAATTACACCCCATGATTAATTAATTAATCATTATTAATGAGTTAATTAATTCCTAACTGATTCATGCACACACAAGTATTAAAAATAAATAAATAAATACCAATTATCCTTACCCATGTCATCACCCCATGTTGAATCCTCATTAAAAATCAAACCCACCCACTCATTAATTGATGCAATTAATTAACTCCTTGATTTATGCTTGTATATCCAAAAAAACAAATAAATCAAGAATTTATTAAATGAGTTTTATGGAAAATAAAATCATACAAACCCTAAGTTCGGTGAGTAATGCCATCCATCCAAACTCAAATCTAATCTCAACTATTCATCCTCCCATCCAAAAATCTATAAATGCACCCTTCATCCTTCATTTTCACACAATATCTTTGACATCATATTTTTTAGGTCTTCTAAAAATATATAGATTTTAAATCATCAAGTATAGGTACATGCTACATATATCTTGCATAAATCCTTGCATAACCACAATCTTCAAAAAATGCAAGCAAATCTATGCAATAGAGGAGATATTCACTTGGTAAGTGAAAGTATCATTGTTTCCTTTATTTTCTAGATTTAAAGTTTGTGTTTTCAATTAGAGTATGAATGATCTTAGCTTCATTTTTATATTATTTCCTAGTTCTATATTTTAACACATACATTTCTGGCACACCTGGTGGAACCCCCTTTATCTAGACATTTTAAAATTATATTATGCTTGTAGATTATCTATTTTGTTTGGTGCATATATAATTCATAACAATAATATTTTCAAAATCATTAGAAACCTCTTTTTGTTTACAAAAATATAGTATAGATTTTCTAAAATTTACAACTTACTATTTTTAATAAGTTTAACTTAAGTCACAAGTTATATATCTATTTTCAAATAAAATTCCAGGTTATATCCATTTTTATAATTTTATTTAAAAATATCTCTCATATTTGTAAAATACCTCAAAGATTCTCTACATTTTTTTATTTTTTATTGTCCACACTTTCAGGGTTTTCTGACTCACCCATCTTGTTTGGTGCAGATCTCAATCATAATATCTCTATTTATAAAAATATTAGAGGTTTTTACTACTTTCATAGATATATTTAGAAACATATTTCTATTTTCCAAAGTATTGTATAGATTTATTATAATTTACAACTCACTATTTTTAGTAAATTTGGAATAAAAGGTGGAAGGTATACCAATTTTCAAATCAATTTCTGGTTTCTATCCATTTTATGATTTTATTCAAAATAAATAAAATTTTGAAAATATGTAATAGATATATTATAATAATTGAATCTTATTTATGCATATTTTAGGGTTTTATGTGTTTTCCTTGTGATGATTCTATCTTATTTGGATCAAATCTAATCCATACAAGTTCTATTTTCAAAATCAATCAATGCTTTTTAATCATATTGACATAATCAAAAACTTATTTTTATAATTCATATTGACACAATCAAAAACCTTTTTACTTGTTTAAAGTAGTTTTCTAACTTGATTTATTGTTTATCACTCTTCAGGTATTTCTAAATTAAGCATCTTTATTAGTATTAATTATCTTAGAGTGCAACAAATATGGTGTGATGAAGCCCTTGGAATTAAAACTAGTAACTCTTGTTATGCATCTTCATCAAAAGAATACTTGAAATTAGACAAACTAAACACATAAAGAGTAAATCATAAATAGATTAAAATAAAAAATTTATATTACTATCCTATTGATTGTGTGTGTGTGGCATAACACACGTATGATCTTCTTTTGTGCCTTAAAGTGATATTAAGAATAACAAATGTTTTAGATCAATTGTGTCACCTAGGAAAACCCGTGTATGCTCTTTCCTCACTTCATAAGGTGATTCGGAAATCAAGATCAAATATTTTTTTCTCATTTCTTATGGGTTCAAAAATTTGGATTTCGTCACCAAATTAGCCAAATTTTGTGTCTAGATGGACTATAAACAATCTTTGGAGTTATTTTCTTCATTATTTAACCCTGATTAACCATTAGATGAAGTGAGGTGGGTTTGAACACTGATACGTAGGCTCTAGATGACACCATTCGATCATATATTTGAGCTTCACATATTATAAGGTATAATGAAGACTCCCCTAGTGAACCTATATAAACCTAATGTAAGATCCATTTAGTCACAATTGTGTAGTGGTGACAGGAAAAAACATTAACTAAGATTACCCACTCTTACCTTTGAGTTATCTTTATGGACCAATATATAGTTGTAAACCTAATTTAATAGCATAGGCTTGTTATTACATGTGTTTTATCATTTTCCCCCTTGTGAAAAACTAGTTTAAAAGAAATATAGTATAAAAAAACGTAAACAAAAGCAATGGCACCTAAAATGAGATATCAAGTTAGAATGAATCAAAACCCAATCATGGAAAATGATTTTAATAAAAATCCATTCTAAAGCCTTTTACTCAAGATTAGACTCATGATTATGATAATGATGCCCTTATAAACCATATCAAGTATGATGATGACCACAATAATTTGTTTAAAATTGAGCACGGTCATGCCTAAGTAAATTATTTCCTATTTAGAAATAAGAATGAAATCCTTATGCAACTCAAAGAAATAGGAGATAAACAACCCTAAGATTATAATCCTAAATAATTGAGTTACATTGTTAGTAGGGAAAATAAAGCCCCACTAAACCAAGATAAATATACTTGTGCCACAACACACCCCATTTTCATATTTCAAATAGGGACACATTATTATCAAAAAAAATTCATGGTCAAGATAAACCTTAGGATTCTAGATATTGAATTAATCCATACAACTTAAGGTTATTTTGGTTTTGATTTTACGTTTAAAAATAAAATTTCAAATATTGGGCAAGATATAGTATTATTATATTTATAATATTTGATCTTATTTCTCCTATCAAAATTTTGGGTATATGTGACTAATAGATCCAATAAAATGTTGGTCTAGTGCATCTTGACTTTCATGAATAAACATGATTACTTTTGAGACTTAGACTTATTTCATATTTGGTCCTCAACCAAATTCTATGGATATGTGTTCACATCTCATTGATACTTCCCCAGGGAATATTTTATTGGAAAGCCTCAAAACCTTGAGAGCCATCCATGTGTCAACATCATAGCTACCCACAACATGTAATTCAATAATCAGGCCTATTTCCTTTGTGTACTCTTTAGTTCCTTGAGATTAATATAAGTGGTATCATCACATCAATTGAAATCCTATAAAATAGTTAGGAAAAGTACATTATCAAAGTTTTGAATAGCCATATTGCCCTGAGATCATTCCATGTGGTATGATCCTTTTCACTCAGAACATCATAAATCATAGTACATAGATTTATCTCTAAAATTCTCTAGATCAATGTGGTCCATATATGTGTCATCATCTTAGATTCCTATAACCTATTAGTCAAAAGTGCATTACCAATATTTCATTACCTCCTAAGCCTTGAGATCCATCCACATATTATCACTATGGAAGCCTAGACCTTTCAATAAATAAATAAATAGTTATAATTCTAAGTTTTTTGTATGAAAAAGAGTTATCTACATGTCACAATCTTAGACACTCAACACTTCATAGGTATAAGTACAACATAAAATTTTCCAAATCCTTCAGAGTTCCATGAGCTATCTACATGGTGTGATCTCATTAATTTAGACCCTATCAATTAAGGATACATAGTCAAGATCTCATTTTATCTGAAACCCTAAGATCTATCCACTTTAATCATCTTAGAAGCCTAAAAATTGTTATAAAAATGTACAAGGGTAAAAAGGAAGAACATTCAAATCTTTAAGAGTTATCTAGTGTCACCATCATGGTAATCCAAATCCTACTAAGTAAAATACACATTCAATTTTCAAATAATCACCATAATCTTGAGATTAAAACACATGTAAATATCATGTTCACTTGGTACCTACCCAAATATGTATAAAGTTAATAGTCAAATAACCCTAGATTCCCAGGATTGAGATAAGTGGAAAAATCTCATTAAATTGTGACTTATAGGGGGTACGAAGCAAGTTAATAAAGTAAAAACCTAGAGTATGTAAGTTTATGATAAGTATCACAATCATAGAGATTCATATCTATAATGTAAAGGAAAATTCTAATATCTAGACCAAGAGCCAAACTGCCAATGAATGAAAAATTACCACATGAAAAAAGGTACCTACCAAAACTGACTAGAAAATTTAAATTGAAATGAGAAACAAAACTAAAAGTTACTATTGTATTAAGTTCACATGAATTGAGCATTCAAGTCTTGATATTTTGGTCATATACACAAATTTTTGAGCAATATCAAGTCACCATTGTCATTAACTAAATTTGATTATGTTGTGAATTTGAGATATCTTGGTACCAAAATCCCTAACTTTTCTCTTAGCAAATATTCAACTATTTTAAGTCATTAAGAGAGATTTCAAAGCTTTAAAATATAACAAGGTAATATTAATCCTAATTAATTCAACCTCATTCCTTATACATCATCATAAATAGGCCCAAATATATGAACACAATGTTTGATAAATGATATTTGGAATTCCATCTACCTCACTATTTATCCATCTAGGATAATGTGTATGACATAGAGCCATATTTGACACAAGATCAACAAGATAAGGACAACTGAAGATATAATGATGATTTTTTATAAATCAAGGACATGAGACTACATAACATAGCTTTAGAATTTGAGGGAATGCCTTATATTGACATGTTATATGTTTTATTGATTAATGGTGCTTTTACTGAGGACTACCTACACTTCAGATTTCAAAGAAAAGCAATAGTTTATATTCTAGAGAAGCATTTCAGAAATATTTTCAGCTCCTAATGCTAAACGTGACTTATGATCAATTGTCTACTAAATCTTGGTTAGAAGATAACATAGTTGAGGGGAAACTTAAGTAATGGCTTAAGAAAGTAGAGAAATTAACCATTTAGGGTACTGTCTCTTTATTCCCCTTAGATAAATTTAGGCTAGGGATTTAAATATCCATGGCCTTAATGAAATGATTATATGGTTTTTCCAACATTACTTATGTACTCAAATAATGGGTGCCCCTATTAGATATTATTTTGACTACTAAAATATCGATGCACTCAGAGAGATTATTAGTGTAAGCATGAGGGTGGAAATGTTTTGATTTGATCAAAGGTCCTCTAGCATAAATTTATACATGATGTCCTATGTAATGGATTAATTATGGGAATAATATACATAATTCTTGGGAAACCTTAAGGACCATCTACTAAATATATCAAGAACAAGGTTTGTGATGATTTCTCCATACTACATGTCTATAGGTTTAGAGCTAAAATTAAAATGAATTTAGAGGATATTTATCCATAGGTTTACCAATTCATTTATGGGCATCAGATGCCTAATATTTTAGAGAACATGAGGAGTATAAATAATAAAGGAAATTATTGGTACTACCCTAATTATACCATAATCAGGTAGAGGGAACTAGGGCACCTCCTCTATATTTGCCCCACTATATCCTTAAAAAGGTGGATGAGAAAGATATTGCACATCAAATATATAATAATGCAGATGAATACCTTGGTTCCAAACATAAAGGATACTACTACAAAACCCCTCTCAATAGTATAATAACTTAATATTCAATGAGGAGGCATCTCAATGCAGTGGATAAAGTTAGGGCCCACTATGGCTTAAAGGAAGTAAGACACAATGACTAGGATCCTAGGGGGAGAGTTAAGTCACATTTAAGTGACCTTAGGAAGAAGGGAATTTAAATTCCCTATGGTCATAAATTTTTTGAACATGATGAAAGTTTCATCAATGATCTAGATGAATCCAAATTTTATATTCAGATGAACAAACATAATAAGCTAATGGTGGTAGCATAAAAGATTCAATATGATCCTTACATCACTAGAGAGGAGGAAATTATAATTAGAGAGATGGTGAATAGAGATTCAATTTATCACTATCCTCATTATCAATATTAATCACCTCTAGAATGAGAACCTCCTCCCTCTCTTCAATAAGAAAAAGTTGGCCAAAAGGAAGAGTATGCCACCCAAAGGGAGATGGATACCAAAATAAGAAATAATATTATTAATGGACTCCCCAGGCCTCAACCATTAGCCATAATGCAACCTCTTTTAGCAATTAAAAGAGTGTCATATCCTACAAGTGGATATGCAAGAGCAATATATTTGTCACCTTTACTTCCCCTAACTACAATCCAACATGTAAGTCTTCTAAAACATTTTCAAATTTATTTTGTAGTAATGTCATCGAAAATAACATTAATTTCACCTCTAATTTATCCAATATTGTTTCTATGCAAAATTGCTTTCTACATTCAAAGAAGAAATAAGAAACTGAAAGAAATGGTCAAGGCTAGAAGTACCTGATAAAGTCGAGTGCACCGAAATCAGACGTTGGAAGATTCTCCTCTTTGGCTGTGGAGGAATGACACCTGCGAAGAAAAGGCTAAAACACGGAAAAACGTTAGTCAAAGATATGGTGCGCTGTCAGGTGAACGCCCGATCCTGGAAGTACGAAGACTTCCTAGAAGGATATCAACCCATTGATAAAAAAGCAAAATATTGGATGAAAGTAGATAATAAAAGATAAAATGACAGAAATAAATGACAGAAAATAAAAATGCGTACCTGATATGTAGCACTGTTCTGCACAGTCACCGGCGTCAGTCTCTGTGGTGCCGACGTCGATCTGGGAAGGTGCCGACGTCGGTTGAGGTGCCGTCGTCGGTCGGGGTAGTGACCGGCATCGGTCGAGACAGGTTCTGGACAAGTTGCAGAAAGTCTGGGAGAGTCGGGACAGGGTCTTGACAAGTTCAGGATAGGGTCTGATGGAATCGGGACAAGGTCAAGATAGGGTCTGGGCAAAGTAAGGTCGGGTTTGGACAGAGTCTGGGGGTTTTAGTCGAGTTTGGACTGAGTTATGGATTCGGATAGTGGGCAGGGATGTAAAGGAGAGATTTAGAACTTGGGTCTGTGGTTTAAAGCTTCGAGATGACAGAAATAATGAACAAAGAATAATCAGAAGGAAATGAAAATAAACAAAGAAAATACTTACCTGTCAGAAGACGTGATGAAAGCCATAGTCGAAGTTGTTGAAGCCTCTGTATAGTGCCAGATTGAAGCGAATGCTGGAGTTGGTGGATGCTGGAGTCAATTGATCGCGAGAGTGTTGATTGCAAGGGTCTATGGATGTCAGAGTTTTGGAATTCTGATTGATTGGTTCTGTTCTTCTTGTGTTCGGGATTGATCAGTGGATGCTGATGAAGGCCAGGTGATGGTTCGAGAGACGGTTTGATAACCGTCTGGGAAACTGATTGGGAACTGAATGGTAACTGATAACGGATAACGGTAAGGTGACCGACGTCGGCAGGATTGCCGACATCGGCCGATAAGTGACCGACGTCGGTGACATCGGCCGAGTAAAGACTGTCGTCAGCAGATGCATAATGAGGACAGAGTCTAGCTTTAGCTCTGTGCTCATTTTTACATGCTGCCAGGGTCAAGGTTGGTGGAACAAGTGATTGACAAGGGTTAAATAGGCGAAGAAGAATAAGATGGGGAATGACCAGGGGAGTCGACACGATTTCGGTGTCTACATTTGCCCCTTTTTGTCTTGTTGGTTGTTTTGGATGAACTGCAAGACAAAAATAGGAGTGATTGCCCCAGGTGAGGGATAAGGTTGGTTTCGTCTTGTTGGTTGTTTGAATGAACTGCAAGACAAAAATAGGAAGCGGATTGCCCCAAGTATGGATAAGGTATTCCCCCTCAAAGTAGGAGTCGAGGGAAGGGAACCAGGAATTGGGTGCTGATTTGACAAAGAGTGGAGGAAAAAGGGGTGAGGGTGAACACTGCAAAAGTCATGATTGTGCGCATACCACTGCACGAGAGGGTTAGGTCAAAGTGTCGCAGGTCAAGGGTCGAGGAGTGCTAAAATTAAAATAACCGGGCCCCAGCATTTAGTCATCTGCTGATCGGGTCACTCAATCTAAGCTGAAGCTTCAAATGGTCATTGTGTTCCAGGTATCCCGAGCTCAGGAAGTGCTCCCAAAAACACGAAAAAGTCATAAGTAGTGTGGATCAACCGGCTTGCGATCTTATACTTGTGAGGGTCTAAAAAGGTCTGCGCACAATTCTGCTAACCAGTCATGAGGTAGCATACATGCAAAAACAACCAAGGCAACAGTGTCTTGGAAGTAGTCGAGGTCAGAGGAGATAGGCATGATCTCCAATGGTTGGTGGTCGAGGGGAGGAATGGATGAAAGGATGTGGCCGAGCTAACCCCAGAAGACCCCATGTCAACTGAGTGCTACCTACATAGCCCTGGTGATAGGGCCTCAGGCCAATGTAGTTCTCCCTAGAAGGGAGGGAGGGTCAAAGGGATAAAATGGGTCGTGGTCAAGGACAAGGTTATGGTTAAAAGAAGGAAAGAAGGTTTGTCCATCAGAGAGATTCAGGTGGTTAAAATGGTTGATAGATTGGTCGTGGTTATGATGAAATGATGAGGAAAAAAGATGTTGCAGCCTTTTCCAAATGGTGTATTTTGCAACATTGGTTGAGGGGTTTTTCATCCCTAACAATATTCCATATTCGTGATGGATGTATGCTAAAAATGAATTGAGGTTTATTTATGCTTCAGCAAGTATTGGTTTATGCTGAACATAAATTGTGGCGGGTCGATAGTTTCCATGTGTATTGGTGTCCATAGAAACTAGGTTGAATAGGCTATGGGAGTGGTCTAAAAAGAGAGTTGAGTTGAGTCGATTGACAAGTGATGAAGGTGAATGTGACCAAAGTGTAGAAGAAGTGAAAAGCATATTGCTCTTTCATTGACAAGGACCAAAAAGATAGCATAGATAGGGGTTATGAGAACCAAGAGCCCCATTCATGTGTGACGTCGTTGACCGTAGTGATGTTAGAGCGGTAATCGAATCACTTAGACATTAAAGTGAGCTCGAAGTCCCTTGAGCAGGTGATAGGAGGAGAAAAGAGGGTAACCCATTTTAAGAGCAAAGATAACTTTGCCCCTTTTTATAGGAGACCCTGAGACAACTATAAGTCAAGTCCATGACTTTTTTTTTTTTTTTTTTGGCGCAGACTGATCAATGCGGGAAGCCTGCATAGAGATGTCATTTGCTTGGTGGTCAGGTTGTGAAGCTGATCAATGCGGGAAGCTTCTAAAATAATGCTATTTATTGCCAGATTAGTCATAGCCATCCTTCAAGGGAGTGGTCTAGATTTTTGTTTAATAAAAGGGCTTTTGAATAGCTGTCCTTCGAGGGAGCAGTCTATTAATTACAACAATGATAGTACAGCTGTCCTTCGAGGGAGCAGTCTATTTTTTTTTTTTGATATGATATTGATATAGTGACCATGGATATTGTGACATCTTGATTTGTTTTGACAGAAATGTGAGTCATGGACAAGATTATAGAAGGTTAAGGGCTCCCTTTTATGAGGACAAAGCATTCATACAGCATAAAAGGGTTATAGGAATTGTTAAGAGGAATAGGGTTGAAAGGAAGTAGGATTAAGAGGACGGGGATTGCTCAAGGGATGAGCTCAAGTTAAGTGTCAAGTGGACGAGTACTCGACTAACAGTAGAACGGTCACAGATGCAACACATTAAGAGGCTCAGGTTCTGGGCATCCATCAAGAGAAGACAGACGATAAGTCCCTGATCCATACTTGTGCATGATAATAAAAGGTTCGAGCCAATTAGGAGCAAACTTGCCTCGTTTACTTTGCTCCATATTGGTCACGTGTTGATTTTCTTTGAGGACGAGGTCTCCGATGTTGAAATCTCGTTCTCGCAGATTTTTGTCATAGGTGCGTTTGATGCGATGTTGATAGACATGGAGATGATTAAGGGCCGCAAGATGGCGTTTGTCAAGTAACTCAAGTTGAGCTAAGTGATCTTGACGAAAGTCATCGTTGGAAAGAATATCATGTAGAGAAATGCGGAGAGATGGGATCTATACTTTGAGAGGTAAGACAGCCTCTGTTCCGTACATGAGAGAAAAAGGGGTAGCACCCGTAGAGGTTCAGATGCTAGTGCGGTAAGCCCACAAAGCGAAGGGAATGTGAATATGCCAATCCCTGCCTGTGTCACTGACCACTTTCATGAGAATTTTGGTGAGAATTTTGTTGGAAGCCTCGGCCTGCCCATTTGCTTGTGGGTAGTAAGGCGAAGAAAAACTGAGTTTGATGCCGAATGAGTCGCATAGCTTTTGGGCAGTTTTGTTTTTGAAGGACTTGCCGTTATCAGTGATGATTTTATGAGGGACACCAAAATGACAGATGATGTGGGTGTTGATGAAGTCGACGATCTTGTCGGCTTTTGTGGAGACGAGAGGAATGGCTTCCACCCACTTGGTGAAATATTCAGTGGCTATGATGATGGATTGATGACGAAGAGATGAATGAGGATTAATCTCACCGATGAGATCTAAACCCCATTGAGAAAAAGGCCAGAAATCTTGAGCAATTTGTAAGGCGTGACTAGGAAGATGAAGCAAGTTAGAGTGCTGCTGACACTTGATGCAACGCCGAACATAGTCGCTACAGTCTTGATGAAGGGTAGGCCAATAATAGCCCAGATGAAGGATGTGCTTGGCAACCGAATTCCCATTGAAATGTTTGCCACAAATCCTATCGTGGACTTGCTGAATGGCTTGAGATGCTTCAGTGGAGGTGAGACAGTGAAGAAGGAGGCCGTCAAAGCCTCGCTTATAGAGAAGACCCCTTAGCATGGTATAGCGAGTAGTACGCTTGATAAAAGCTCGTCGTGCATTACTAGAGAGGTTGGGAGGAATGACAGAGAAAGATAAGAAGTCTACAAGTTGCTTATACCAAGCATCTTGTGGACTAGGGTCTATAGTGTTGACATGATGAATGTGAGGAGAGATATATGAAGGCAACGGCACACGACGCACCGTGACAAAAAGTCTGGATGCAGATGAGGAAGATGGGATATGTGAAGCAAGAGAAGCCATTGTGTCAGCAAACTTATTTGTGGATCGAGGAACAGTCTGCAGGAGGAAATGGTCGAAAGATGCAAGGAGAATGTCAACACGGTTTTTGTACCTTTGCAAAATTTCATTTTTACAGAGGTATGAACCGTTGACCTGATTGACGACAAGCTGCGAGTCGCCAAAGATGTTGATGGACTTGATGCTGAGAGAGAGGGCGGTCTAGAGTCCCAAAATTAAGGCCTCGTATTTGGCCATATTATTGGTACAATCAAAGTCGAGTTTAAAAGACAAAGGCATGGGCTCCCCTTTGAGTGGGATGAGAATAACCCCAGCACCCCCACCTAGTTGACATTTGGATCCATCAAAGAACATAGTCATCTGATAGGTGGTGTCGTCAGAGGAAAGCGCAGCGATAGACTCATCAGGGAATTCACACTGTGAAGGTTGATTGTCAGGAAGAGGGGCATCTGCTAGTTGATCAGTGATGGTTTGCCCCTTGATAGATTTCTGCTGGATGAATTCGAGATCGAACTCAGCAAGCAGCATGAGCCACCGAGCCATACATTGATTCTGATATGGCTTGGAGTGCATATACTTGAGAGGGTCGGTGTGAGTGATGACAAAGGTTTTGTGACTAAGAAGATAGTGGCAAATCTTAGTAGCAGTAAAGACTAACGTCAAACAGAGTTTTTCGATATGGGTATACCGAGTTTCATAGTCGACCAGTGTTCAACTGATGTAATAAATGGCTTGCTCACGGTGATGCTCGTCTCGGTGCGCGATCATGGCACCTACCGAATGGTTGGTGGCAGAGATATAAAGGTAGAAGGGTTGGTCATCTTTAGGTGGAATGAGAACTGGTGGAGAGACTAGATAGTGTTTTAAGGCTTTAAAAGCCTCTTGACAGTTCTTATCCCATGTAAAAATGATGTCCTTCTTAAGGAGATGATGAAAAGGTTGACAGTGGTCAGAAAGCTGCGAGATGAAGCGACGAATGGACTGGAGCTTCCCTTGCAAACTGCGAAGCTGCTTGAGATTGGTCGGTGGAGGCATTTCGAGGATAGCGTGAATCTTGGTGGGATCTATCTCAATGCCACGGAAGGAAACAATGAAGCCAAGAAGCTTGCCAGAGAGGACCCCAAAGACACATTTCTTGGGGTTAAGACGAACATTGTACTGAAGAAGATGAGAAAAGATGATTTTGAGAATGGTCAGATGGTCACGGCGAAGTTTGGACTTGCCGAGCAGGTCATCCACATAGTCCTCCATGATTTTGTGGAGGAGATCATGGAAAATGTAGGTCATGGCACGCTGATAAGTGGCGCCTACATTTTTCAAGCCGAAAGGCATGACTCGATAGCAGAAAGTCCCCCATGGGGTGATGAATGTAATCTTGTGCTGATCTTCTAGAGCAATCAAGATTTGATTGTATCCTAAAAACCCATCCATAAGAGATAACATCTCATGGCCGGCCGTAAGATCAATAAGCTGGTCAATGTTAGGAAGAGGAAAGTCATCTTTAGGACAGGCTAGGTTAAGGTCGCGATAGTCTATGCAGATCCAAATCCCCCCAGTTGCCTTAGTGACTGGGACGATGTTAGAGACCCACTGTGGATAATCGATGGGTTGGATGAAGGAGACAGAAAGAAGGCGCTGAAGCTCCTCTTTGACAAGGAGAGCAATGCGAGGATGCATCTTTCGAAGCTTTTGCCTGACAGGCTTAGCCTCTGGTTTGGTGACAATGTTATGGGTAACGATGGTGGGGTCGATGCCAGGCATATCACTGTAAGTCCAGGCAAAGGCCTTGCTATGGTCGAAAAGGAACTGGGTATAGTCAAGCTGCTCCTGAGTGTCTAAAGATTGGCCAATCTTTAAGACGTGAGGAACATCGGAAGAAGGGAGGTTAATGTTAATGGTTGATTCATTTAACATAACTGGGTCTCAGAAGGGAGGGAGCGCTGGATGAAAGAATCATCAGCGCCCATGTAAGAAAGAATGGTGTCATCATCAACGCAATGAACAGTGTGAATGGTTGCCGACTCATCTTCGATCATGCTGGGAAGAATGAGAGGGAGAGATTTGGATACCCCATTGAGCTGATAAGTCAAGCAGTTCAGGCGAATGGTGTTTATGGAAAAAAAAAACTAGGAGGAATAGAAACCACTGACTCTGTAGGTGAAGGGGGCAAAACAGGCGAGTGTGGAGGTGATTGGTCAATGATTGGTTCAGGACAAAGGTCTAAAGGGTCTTGAGTGGGGTCGTGATATCCCAGACCATACCGTTTCTTGGCGTCGTCATCATTGAGCGGTTGGATAGGCTGATGGGAGCCTTGCTCATAGCGTCTGAAACCAAAACCCTTCCATGCACACCTGTAAAGGTAAGTGTGTGCAAAAGTGGGGTTGCTAAGAAATGAAAAGTCTGATGTGAAAGGTTGAGGTGAAGAAAGAGGATTACCGTCAATAGGAGCTTGATTAAGCCCCCCATAGATGAGGTTTGGTGCAGAGGTGAGGGGGACCATAAGGTATGATCATCCTGATCTGATGGTCGTAGTTGGGGTTGTGATGAAGACGTCCATACTCTTGTGGAGTTTGGAACATATCTAAAGCCAGCAAGCGATACTCTCCCAATGAAAGTCTTTGGAAGACATCTTCCATGGGATCTGTGGTCGTCACTTGAAGGGGAGGTGTAAGGGCGACTGCCTGTTGCGAACTGGTCGAAGCTTTCACAGATGGAGGCAATGCCAGGGTTAACGGCTTGATAGGGATGAGGACATCATTTGGACGGTAGGTGGTGTTGCATGTTTTGAAGGGCAAAGGGTCAGCAGGAATGGTGTGGACTTATCCGTCATGCTCAAACTTCACACAACGGTGCAGGGTGGAGGGGACACAAGACATGGCGTGGATCCAGGGTCGGCCCAACAAGATGTTGTATTGGAACTCTCCTTCGATGATGTAGAAGAGCTCCGGGACTGTGCGTGGACCAACGCGAATATGAAGGATGACTGTGCCAATGGTCGTGGCAGTAGTGTCATTAAAAGAATGCAAGATCGCGTCAGTTTTGGAGACGCAATTCTTGGGAAGAGCCAACTGATAAAAGGCATGGGTGGAGATGATGTTGATGCTAGTGCCCCCATCGATCATAACGCGTTTAATGCATGTCTGATCGATATAGGCAGTGATGAAGAGAGCAGCATCCTGATCTTCCGTGTTGGATGTAGGAATCTCAGAATCGTTGAATGTAATGGAGGCGATAGGGGCTAAGGAGTGGACAAGGGCAGCAAGTGGTTGGGGGTCCTCGGGTTGGACCTCCACTACCTGTAGGGCTTGGATGAGGGCCTGACAATGTTGGGGTGAGGTTTGGATGAGATCGTAGAGGGACATCTTCACAGGCGTCTGGTGAAGCTGTTTCAACATGGAGTCGTGGATTGGTCCAGAAGAAGAAGAAGAAGAGGAGGGTTGAGGCGCACCAAGGATGGAAATCTTAGGCTTAGGTGGTTGAGGTGGATTGACAAAAGGGTAGGTCCAAGGAATGGCAGCTTTTTCTTTTGCCTTGTCCTTTTGTGACCTAGTGGTGATGTGAATGGCATTGATTTCAAAGATGGGAGGTGAAAGTGATGAGGGAGTTGTAACCAGTTGATGAGATGTAGATGGGTTTGAAGAGGTAGAAGGGTTATGAGAAGGAGTCAGGGGGCGGTCGAAAGTGTCCTCAAAGAGAAGAGTGTCTTTCTCCAGATAACAGTGAATGATAGCCTTGAGGGCATAGCAAGTCTCGGTGTCATGTCCTGGTGTACGATGATATAAACAAATCTTCGTGTCGTCGAACCAGGAAGGTTTAGACCTGAGAGGTTGAAAGGGCTTGATGGGTGGAAGAGTTATGCTAGAAGTTTGCAAAAGTCATTGAAAAATCAAAGAGTATGAGCCCACTAAAGGGTCTGTGCTCATCGATGTATGCGATGTCAGTGACTTTTGCTTGGGCGAAGTTGGAGGAGGCTTTCGTACCACCTTCTGGGTTGATGGTGCGATGATAGGCGGGGATGGTACACTCTTCATGAGAGGTATCACCCTTTTGAGAGAGGGTAGGCTAGTGGTAGGTAAAGGAAGCAAAGGAGGCAATCGGTTTTGGTTAGAGGTTAGAGTGGGAAGGACTCTGGTTAGGGTTGAAGGATGCGGGCCCAAAATGGAGGGCAATGGGGACAGAAGAGGAGGCATTCGCCTCTGTGGTTTGGCAGTCTTTTGTGATTTAGGTTGAAGACTATTATTAGTTGAAGTTTGGGTTAATTCCACCTTCACTTGTGGATGAGTGAGGTTGGAGTCGGGGCGAACGCCAAGTGTTTTGATAGGTTTAGGTGGAGTAGATGAGGGTTTTGGTTTTGATGAAGTTGATGAAGATGTAGACGATCTAGAGGCAAAAATCTAATTTTTGTTGATAGTCTTAGGAGGTTCTGCCATGGGAGGATTAGCAGCATGAGATGAGAGGGCCCAGGCTTGTTGAAGATCTGTGAGAAGGTCCCACAATCCCTGATGTTCCACTTTCCTAGAAGGGAGAAGTTCGAGTCTCTCCACTAGTTAGGAAAATGGCTGAGAAGATGCGAGATGAAGTTTGGGCTCTTGAGAAGATGCCGACGGTTGTGGGACTGAAGGTATGGTAGTTTCGGCCCCAAAGCATGGTGAAGTTTTGACAGGTTCATGTTTGGTTGGAGATGAAGGAGAGATAGGTTCTTCCCTAGGTGGAGAAGAAACTGGAGAATGAAGCTCCTCAAGTGGGTAAAGGGTAGGGATGATAGTGCCCTCCACTTGTGGTTGAGGAGTAGGAAAGGTTGGGTCCTCCATAGACAGTAAGAAGGAAGATGGTGAAACTGGCGGTGCTGGTAAGGTCGAGGCATCTTCCAAAATGAGAGAAGTTGAGGGAGAACTAGCTGGTGAAAGAGGTTCATCCACATGTGATGGACTGATGGATGAACTCACCTCTTGAGGTTGGTTAGAAATGAGGGGCGAGACCGTATTGACTGTTCGAATATTATGTTCATGGGTATTGTCAGTCAAGGTCTGGACGTTGTTTTGGGTTGGTGGATGATTGGGGAATGGTTGTTTGAAAATATCGATACCTTGATTAGGAGGGGCATTGGGATTGTTGAGGATGAGGTCACCCTTTTCCAACATGTCTTGGACTATGTTTTTAAGGGTTTTACAGTTGCCCGTGTCATGACCTTTAACACGGTGGTAGTGGCAGAAGTCATTTTCCCTATACCACGTAGGGATAGCACGTGAGGGATCAAATTGTGGTGGTGGTCGGATCGGAGGGAGATTGATGGCCCCTTGTTTGACGAGTTTTTCCAGCACAGACGCGTATGATTCTCCAAGTGGAGTAAACTGTCGTTGTATGTATCTTTGTTGAAATTGACGAGTGGCGCTCATAGATGTGGATGGTTTAGGTTGATTAGTTGAAGGTGAAGAGGAAGAAGATCTAACAACCACAGCATTTGCTAAAGCTTTAGATTTAGAATTGGATGAGGAAGGCTTAAAAGAGGGGTCATTGGTTTTGGAGTTGGGATTCTTACTCCACAACTTGACTTCATTCTCCTCAACGACACGTAACTCAAGTTTACGAGCCATCGTGAAGGCTTCGTCAAAAGTGCGAAAGGTTTGAACCCTCAAGGTATAAGAAATATGTTTAGCACAGGCTTGAGAAAAAAGTTCAATAAGCTCAGGCTGAGGTAAGGAAAATAAAAGTTGATTGATAAGGCCCCTCCACCGAGCGACAAAATCAGCAATGGATTCATCCTCGAACTGGCGGATAGAATAGAGGTCTGTGATGGAGACCTTCTTGGTGATATTGATGGAGAAATGATCAAGGAAGAGCTGGGCCAACTGAGTGAACGTGAAGATGGAATGGCTAGGAAGAGAGCTGTACCAGTCAAGTGCAGCACCTGAGAGAGACATGGGAAATGTGCGTAAGAGCAATGCATCGTCGTGGGCGATAAGGTAACAGGCGTGTCTAAATGCCTGTAAATGTTGTTGTGGGTCTTCCTTGCTCTGGAAATGAGAAAACTTAGGAAGTTCCCACTGGCTAGGATATGGTCTGATGGGGACAGAAGGATGGATGGGCTCGTTGTAGATTTGTTCGTATGAGAGAGTGTTGCGCGAGCCGGTAACGGAGGTCTCTAGGTTGGACATTTTATCCATCAGCATCTTGATAATATCTACTGACGGATTGGTGGGTGGAGCACCTCCTAGATTGTAAGGTGCTTGAAAGAGGCTGGAAGAGGTGTACGACGTAGTCAGTTGTACCAATAAGGGCGCAACGTACAGATGACTAGTTGTAGGGATAGAAGAAGTGACTAAGGATGGTTGGATAGAAGGCATGGCTAGGTTTGATGTGGTCATGGGAGGCTGGCTAGAGGTAACATGGGCTAATGGATAGGTAGCCACCCTAGTGTTGATAGGAGTAAGGGTAGGCGGAATGGAGATGACCAAGTTTTGAAAGGGGGTAGAAAGTGGTTGAGTGGGCTGAGATTGATAGGGGGCCGAAACCCTGGTGAAAGTGGGCCCAACGATGGAAGGAGAGGCCACACTTGGATGGTTGGTAAAAGGTTGGTCATTGGTTGAGGCAACAGCCTGGGTATCTAAGGGTTGGAGTATGGACGCCGTTGATACGGCTGCAGTTTCGAGGAGAGAAGTCGGCATTCCATAGATTGGATTGCCTGAGGAGTCTCGCGTTCGGCTATTCACGAGATAGTATTGCAAGGCTGCGGTATTGAGGTCCAAGAATCGTGTGAAATCTTGGTCCCCTTCTGGGATAATAGGCATTTGGGTCGGAGATGGTCTGGTAGGAGTTCTTTCAGTTTTCGAGTTGAACTCCATTATAGGGTTGGTTGTAGGCGGGGTAGATGGAAGAGGATGATGCCTCGCGTGATCGACTAGAGCCTTGGCTTGGCTATGAGTCAGAACCATTCAAGGCAAGGAAGAACATCCTCACAAGCTCAAACAAGCAGATAAGAACTAAAAAAAAGATGAAGACACAAGCAGATCCTAAAACCCTAGAAGTAAATATTAGGATTATAGTGGCTTATGCCTTAGAATATGTGTAGAGGAAGATTGGCTTTGTGAGTCGGATCCTAGAAGAAGCAGTCTATGGAAGGTTTCGGGTTTTGTTATGGTGCTCAAGAAGTCTGTGTTAGCTTTTGTACAGGCCTGGTGCTAAGGAGCAAGCTCCCCTCACTTCACGATTCCAGTGGTTAGCTGGTTTCGCTTAGCCAAAATATACTTCCACTAGAGATTATCCTCCGCCAGAGAATGGAGTGGGCTTCCCCCTTGGTGATGAAATCCAAGTAGGGTCATCGGGACAGGTAAGGTATCCGCTGGGGGATGAAATCCCAGTCGGGCCTTGTCTCAGGTAAGTTAAAATGTTTGTTTTGTGCAGGTGGTTTGGTCGTGTAACATCAAGTGATCTAGATTAATTCAATATGTGGTTTAATTATTATGTGTGGTCTAAGAGATGCAGGCAAACAAAAATGAATGCAAAGTGTTTTAATGCCCAAGTCGAAATGTTTGTTCGTATGAAGATGAATGGAGAAAGAGTCGAAGAATATGAGTTTTAGCTAGTCTAAAAGTGCAAGAAAGAAAGAAATGTTCGTTTTAGTCCTGCTTATGATGTCGTTTAAGAAGAGACGAAAGGAGGCAAAAAGGAAGAAACCTAATGCACCTAAATGAACGAAAGAAAAAAAAGAACCCAAGGAGGACCTAGGGTCCCACCAGGCGTGCCAGAATGTTTCTATGCAAAATTGCTTTCTACATTCAAAGAAGAAATAAGAAACTGAAAGAAATGGTCAAGGCTAGAAGTACCTGATAAAGTCGAGTGCACCAAAATCAGACGTTGGAAGATTCTCCTCTTTGGCTGTGGAGGAATGACACCTGCGAAGAAAAGGCTAAAACACAGAAAAACGTTAGTCAAAGATATGGTGGGCTGTCAGGCGAACGCCCGATCTCGGAAGTACGAAGACTTCCTAGAAGGATATCAACCCACTGATAAAAAAGTAGAATATTGGATGAAAGTAGATAATAAAAGATAAAATGACAGAAATAAATGACAGAAAATAAAAATACGTACCTGATATGCAGCACTA
The DNA here is from genome assembly GCA_037957365.1 of Torreya grandis. NCBI lineage: Eukaryota > Viridiplantae > Streptophyta > Pinopsida > Cupressales > Taxaceae > Torreya > Torreya grandis. The sequence continues at coordinate 237,876 of JARHVA010001545.1, read as the reverse complement.
TTCTACACAATCGCCGGCGTCGGTCTCTGTGGTGCCGGCGTCGGTCTGGGAAGGTGCCGACGTCGGTTGAGGTGCCGTCGTCAATCGGGGCAGTGACCGGCGTCGGTCGAGACAGGTTCTGGACGAGTTGCAGAAAGTCTGGGAGAGTCGGGATAGGGTCTTGACAAGTTCGGGATAGGATCTGATGGAATCGGGACAAGGTCAGGATAGGGTCTAGGCAAAGTAAGGTCGGGTTTGGACAGAGTCTGGGGTTTTAGTCGAGTCTGGACTGAGTTATGGATTCAGATAGTGGGCAGGGATGTAAAGGAGAGATTCAGAACTTGGGTCTGTGGTTTGAAGCTTCGGGATGACATAAATAATGAACAAAGAATAATCAGAAGGAAATGAAAATAAACAAAGAAAATACTTACCTATCAGAAGACGTGATGAAAGCCATAGTCGAAGTTGTTGAAGCATCTGTGCAGTGCCAGATTGAAGTGAATGCTGGAGTTGGTGGATGCTAGAGTCAGTTGATCGCGAGAGTGTTGATTGCAAGGGTCTATGGATGTCAGAGTTCTAGAATTCTGATTGATTGGTTCTGTTCTTCTTGTGTTCGGGATTGATCAGCGGATGCTGATGAAGGCCAGGGGACGGTTTGAGAGACGGTTCGATAACCGTCTGGGAAACCGATTGGGAACCGAATGGTAACTGATAACAGATAACGGTAAGGTGACCGACGTAGGCAGGATTGCCGACGTCGGCCGATAAGTGACCGACGTTGGCGACATCGGTCGGGTAAAGACCGTCGTCAGCAGATGCATAATGAGGACAGAGTCTAGCTTTAGCTCTGTGCTCATTTTTACATGCTGCCAGGGTCAAGGTTGGTGGAACAAGTGATCGATAAGGGTTAAATAGGCGAAGAAGAATAAGACGGGGAATGACCAGGGGAGTCGACACGATTTTGGTGTCTACAAATATGGGTGCCTATAATTTTAGGGCCTTCACCTCCATCCCCTATAGCTATCATTGATATCACCTTCACCACCTCTTCTATTTCCACTCCATATATGTAGGATATAATACAAAGGTTGTTAGTCAAGCAGTAGTCAATAAATCAAAGAGAAATGCATAGAGAACTAAATAAACAAAGCCAACCTATTATAATAAGGATTTGTAAATGATAGTAAGAAACAAATGAAATAAATCAATTATCAATTACCTTCCCAAGTGGTTCTACTACCCAAAATTGGCTCCGAGTGTGTTTCCCCCTTGATCTAAAGCTCTAGTCTTTGTCAACAATTGCTTCCTTACTCCCCCATTGCCTCAATAACTCTATGCAAAACCTAGGATCATGATATAAACTATCTATTTTTCTTATCAATTGAAGCGAATTAAAATGCAAATAACACAATAATAGAAACAAAAATGAATTGTGGAAAATTTTAGCATTATAAGTTTACACAATTTAAGCTTAAGAAATGGTGTGAAAGGCCCCCTATTTATATATTTTTGCAATTTATCATAATGAACTATGACCATCCATCTTGAGATCAAGATGTGTGGCAATAATCCATTCAATTTTGGAGGCTAAAATCAATAAATGCCCTCATAATGATTTAAGGGTAATGGGCACTAATTAGGCATGGGTGCCCATAATTTAGATATTTTATGTATTTATGGCTTGTAGATGCCACCCCATAGATCATGTCATTATTATGATGAAATTAATATGAATCAATTTAAAAAAATAAATATTCAATAACCTCCATGGAAAATCCACTTAAGCTCTTGATTTGAATCAATTAGCCTTAAACATGATTAATCAGTATTTGTGCCATTCTTTAAAAATTGGCCCTTAATTAATTAAAATGGTTAGAAAGTCATATTAATGGGTCATAATTTGACTCAAGAATAATTGGAAGGTGATGTTAGATGGATTAGGACTATGATCCCATTTAGGATGTTGCCAACACAAAATAATAAAGGTACATGATATGTATTAATGACTTAGAAGAAAATAGTGATTGAGAGCACAAAAAGGCAAAATCATCATTTTAACTCAAAATGAATTGATCAAAGTTAGGAATCTAATGAAATGCATTGCCCCACTTAGGGATACATTGGCATACATCAGCACTTGTTTATGATAATATTAAATCATTTAGTGTATTTTTAGTGATTTTGACCTAAATTGGGTGTTTGAGTGCAATTCAAGTAAGATTGACAATTTCAACACAAATGGTGTTAGGAATTGAATGTCTACATTTTTTTCTTATTTGAGAAGGCATGGCAAGACATTTAGGTGAAGAAACATATTTTCACAGAAAAGATTTGTCAAAAATAAATGTAAATGACCCATCATGCCCCCTCGAGAGGACATACTAGGATGAAAAAGAAGAATGGACTCTCGAAAAGAAAGGGAAAATGAGAGATTAACCCATGGAATAGATCACATCTAGATGAGTTAATAATTACATGCATGGTTACCATCAATGATAAAAATATAATTAGAGACATAATGGTCCTTAAAGATGGGGGGAATGGGAAGGATTGAATGCAAACATGTAAGGGACATATTTTGAATGCACCCAATTTGAGAGTGCAAGTTGTGCACTTACGACATTGATCAATATTGAGATAAGTTGAACACTAAAACATTACCATCATGGGAAAAAGTGTGGAGAGATTAGAATTAGAGAAAAAGGGAGAATGTGGTCTCCATAAAGATGATATTAAGAAGTACCCAGTAGAGTAGATTTGATCATGATAAAAAAATTGTGCCCTAGTAGGGAAAATTTTGATCATTGATAAAGAATAAATAATGATTTACCCCTGTAGGGATAATTTAATTCTTAGAATGGGCTCAAATGTTGTTCCCTAGCATGGGTAAATTGGTAAGAAAATAGCTCAAGAATATAACCCAAAATATAGGTTAAAGCAAGCGAGTAAAAACATAGATGTGATGACATAATGGATTAGAGAAAAACACAAAAAATTAGGCATGCAAGAATGTAGAAAGTGATGAAAATAAGAATGAATATGGTTGAACTGACTTCAGATGTGAATATAACTAGACCCTACCTACATATTTCCATAGATGCATGTTCCAACATGAACTTCAGGGAAATGTAGTTCACCCAAAAATGGGAGAGAATGGAATGAGGGATGAAGGAAACTAACTAAAGATTCAACTAGATTAATGATGTATGTGAAAAGATGCATGTTTAAGCATTGAGTTAGGTGCTAAACCTATTGAGCCTAGTTTATGCATAATGATCTTGAGATCTATTCATTAGATCTGTGTTGACATGAAGACTTGAGTCTAGAGCACAATGTGCTTGCTATATCAAAATAAATTAGGTATTTATAAGTATAAAGAAATCATAATGACATGATATTTCAAATGTGTATAGCTAGTTCAAATGTGAATACCTATAACTAAGGATAATGGTAAACAGTGACCAAAACTAGAGTTACAACTATTTACATTTAAACAAAAAATCAAAGATAAAGAAAAGTATAAACATAAATGAACCCAACTTAAAACAAGATATGAACAATCAAGATTCAATTAGTAATAAGAATATTTAAAAACAAAAAGTAAGAATACTTAATGACATAAGATCAATATATAAATAATCAAGATTTATGTGGACCATCAAGATGTTCTTGAACATAAAAGAGAAAATCAAAACCAAAAAAGAAAACACAAGATACCAACAAAAATCAAATAAAAAAAATGTTCAATAACAACTTAATGAGATTAAGATATAAATAATCAAGATCTATGTGGATCATTAATATGTTCTTGAAAATAAAAGAGACAAGCGAAAACATATAGGGAAACACAAGACCAAGGTAAATCAAGAAGTAATAAAAAGAGAAAAGGAAAATAAATAAATGGAGATGTGTGAAATCACAAAAAAACACCAATAAAACTCAAATAAACATACACAAATAAAAACCAAGTTAGTGTGGTTTAAAGACAATTGTTTATGCATGTGTGGTAGAGGCGTTACTTTCCACCACAACATAAAAAAGGAAAAGGACATAATAGTTGTCCCCTAATTAAAGAGTAATAATGGCATAATAAATGGGGGAAGAGAAAAAAAGGAAGGGGTTGGCCAAGATGACTCTAGATGTGCAAGATAAATGCAAACTACCTACATAGTTCAATGGATACATGTTCCAACATGAACTTTAGGACAAATGTAGTTCTCCCAAGAAGTGGGATAGAAGACATGATGGTGATTAGAAACATATGATTAATGTTGTAGAAGAAAAGGGAAGGCTTAAAAATCAATGAGACAAAAGAGAATGGTTTTGCAAAATGGCAAGTTGGTGAGATGAGATGATTTGTAAAATGATAAGATAAAAAGACTTAATTTTCTTGAAAAATGGTAAGAGTGTGACATGGTAGGATAAGATGACTTACACATCAGAAATTTCGTAGGATAAAATGCTTACAAAATGGCAAGATCATGAGAATAAAAATGTAAAAAAGTGTAATATGATATTTTTATTCTTTTATGGGTCATTTCTAATGTTTTTGGGATAAAATATGCACAAGGTGGAACTGTCTAGTCAAGGAAAACCTCAACCAAGATTAGAAACTCTAAGAAATAAATAAGTTGGTTGCAAAGGCACATGCTCACAAATCAATGAAAGTGAGGATCTTGAAAAGACAAAAATGTTCATCAAAGAGTAGCAAATGTAATATAGAATAGTGTGCAACATGAAATCAATCAAAAGAACCATGTGACAAGCAAAGATCCTGAGTAGAAAAGGTGTTATTGTTCACTTATCTATAGAAGAAGATGCAAAATACTATCCTAACTGAACTAATTTTTAGAATTAGTGTTGAAGGTGCTCATAATGCTGATGCGACATAATCAAGATCATAATTTGTTGAGGGACAAAAATGTTTGGGTTATAAGCCCAAGACATAACAAAGAATAGGGTTCTCAAAGATAACAATATAAAGAATATGGTTCTCAAGGAGAATGACACATGTTATAATAAAATGTGTTTAAAGTACCAAAAATACAAAATTTTGCACTATCTAGAGTCATGAAAGGAATAGGGCTCATACAAGAGTAGTGTAAAGTAGTATGAAATGGTAGGATAAAATTAATTTAGCATAATTTTCCCCCAAGTAATGGGTCTTGTAGACAATGGTTTGAATTTTTTCATGCATAGAACCTCTTAAGGTACATAATGTTCATGGGCTCTAAAAGTTATTCACTATTCAGTTTAGCCAATTGATATTCCCTTGATCCATAGTTTTCCATGATAAGAAATGGTCCTAACCAATTAGGTTAGAATTTACCTTTCTTCTTGCATTCAGTGGTTGTGTTCTTTTGGTTCTCTTTCAAGACTAGATCACCAATCTCAAACTTTTGAGGGAGAATGCACTTGTTGTAGCTTCTCCATAATCTATTTTGATAGTCCTACAAGTTTTCTAGGGAAGCTAACCATTAAGAAGTTATAGTTCTTATAGCCTTGAGACTCTATAGTCCTCATCAACTTCAATATGCTCTAGTTATACTTGCAATGATGGCAGTTATATATTGATCAGGATAATAAATTTTGTACCATAGATAAGGGAGTATGGAGTGGCTCTTATTGGGGTTCAATAACTAGTTTTGTAAGCCCAGAGGGTAGGAAATATTTGCAAGTTCCAATTAGGGTAAACATCGTTGACAATCTTCTTTAAAATGGCTACAATGGTTTAGTTTGATGCCTCACCTTGTTCATTGCCTTGTGGGTTATATGAGTTGATTTATTGTGCTTGATCTTGAATTTTGCACAAAGAGATTTTACATCTTGGTTTATTTAAAATCCACCATTATCAGATATAAGGCAAGTTAGGATTTCATATTGATAGATGATATAGTAATGGATGAATTTGGCTATCTACTTCCCAATGATGTAAGTGAGAGGAATGGCTTAAATCCACTTAGTAAAATATGTATTAGTAATTAAGATATGATTATGGCCATCTGAAGATGTTGGGTTTATTTTCATGATGAGATCGAGGCCCCATGTTGAGAATGACCATGGTGTTGTGATTAATTGTAGTGGTAAATAGGGTATGTGTATCAAATTTTCATGGTGTTGATAAGGAACACACTTCTTTACATAATTGCAAGCATAAATCTCCATTTTAAGCCAATAATAGCCTATTATGATGAGATTCTTTGCTAAGACTACACCATTGGTGTGGACCCTATACATTCCTTAATAAACCTCCCTCAGTGCTTGCTTGGATTCTCCTAAAGATAAACAAAAAATAAGCATTACATCATAGCCTTTGTGATAAAGTGTGCTTCTAAGGAGGGTATAACATGATAAATGGTGATGAAATAGTTTCTAATGACTATTAGATAGGTTGGCTAGGAAAACATGATCATGGAGTAGTTATAACAATCTTGGAACCAAGGTAATTTAGGTGGGGGATTGAGACAAACAATGACACATACCCTTTCTAAATCTAATATAATATGTGTAGGCTGAAGAAGATTCTCAATAAAAAATTGATACCCTTTGGCATTACCATCAATTTGAATCATGGAACAAATCATTGCCATTACATCAACTGATCTATTATTTACTCTTGAAACTTGCTCAAACTATAGAAATTTAAAATGATCTTTGAGATTATCAATAATTTTCTTGTAAGGAACAAACTTATCATCTCTAGTTTGATATTGATTAGTGGTTTAATTGATGATTAATTATGAATCACCATAAACTTGTAAGTTTTGAATATCCTACTGTATGGCAATGTAAAGCCCTAAAATCAATGACTCATATTCAGCCATATTGTTTATACAATGAAATTATATATGAAATGCTTTGGGAATTAGATCTCCCTAAGGTGTAATCAACAATATACCAGCTCCATATCTTTGAGATATAAAGGATCCATCAAAATATAGCTTTCATTGTTCAAGTTCATATGATGCTTGTTTTATTCCATAAGAAAATCATCTAAAAAGTTGAATGTGAGTAGTTGAGTGTCTGTGATAGGGGCATCTACAAGTTGATCAACAATAACTTTCCCCTTGATTACATTCTAATTTTTTTACTCAATGTTAAATTCACTTAGTATTATAACCCATTTAGCCATCTATCCTTGAAGAGATACTTTGGACAATATGAATTTGAGAGGGTCTACCTTAGTGATGATAATAGTTTTGTTGTTTTGCGTATAATGTCATAATTTTTGGGTAGAAAACACCATAGCTAAACACACCTTCTCAATAGGTGAATAATTATGTTTATAAGCCACTAGAGTGTGGCTTAAATAATATAATACATGTTTTTTACCATGATCATCATGTTGGGCTAAAAGTGTCCCTAGTTCATATTCTGTTGTTGATATGTAAAGAAGTAGTGGTCATCTAGGTGTTGGTAGTCTTAAGACTGGCGGATTGGCCAAGTATGTCTTGAGTTTAAAAAATTCTATTTAACAATATTCATCCCATTGAAATGTGATCCATTTCTTCAAGATATGGGTAGATGGGTGACACTTATCTACTAATTGAGAAATGAACTTGCATATAGATTAGATCTTTCCTTGTAGGCTTCATAGCTATTTAAGATTATTTGGTGGAGGCATTTCCATCATGGCGTTAACCTTGGTAGGGTCAATTTTGACCCCTCTTTGTGATAGAATAAAACCTATAAATTTTATTTTTTGTAACCCTAAAGACACACTTCTTAAAATTCAAGTGGACTTTATATTCATGAAACCTCTCAAAGATTCTTCATAGAACGTCAGGATGTCTAGTTCTTATTTTTTATTTTTCTAGTATGTCATCAATATAATCCTCAACAATATCATGAGTCATATCATAGAAGATGAAAGTCATTTCATGTTGATATGTGTATCTAATGTCATTCAAGATAAATGACATGACTTGGTAATAAAATGTTCCTCATGGAGTGGTGAATGCATTTTTATGTTGATCTTCCTAGGTTATCTTAATTTGGTTGTATCTAGAAAGTCCATATATTAAGGACAACATCTCATACCCAATAGTCAATTTTAAAGTCATGTTGATTTTGGGTAGAGGAAAATTATCTTTAGGTAATGCTTTGTTGATATCTCTAAAATTATTGCCAATATATATACTTAGGGTTTTTATTCACTAGGACTATGTATGAGATCCATTCAGAGTAATCTAGTGGCCTAATAAAACATGTTCCTAGAAATGTTTCTAGTTTTAATTTAACCAATAGGGTGATACATGTATGCATCTTCCTCAATTTTTTCTTGACTATTTTAACATTAGGATTGATAACAAGGTGATACAAACCAAATTTGGGTCCAAGCCTTGCCTATCGTATGCCCATGTAAATATGTCAATATAATCCCTTATGAGGGATATAATTTATTCACATTCTACTTCATTAAGGGAATCTCCAAGATAAATTTTTTTAGGATCCTCATAGGTTCCTAGGTTCACTTTTGTCATGTTTTCTACAAGGAGTGTAGATCCATCTTCTAGAATTATAGGCAAGGTAGGATCATGATCATCTTCTTCTGTTACATGTTTTTATTCCTCCCAAAGTTTTAGATAGTGTGATGAATCATAATACACCATCTCATATAAAGGCCAAGTAGAAAAAACCTCTAAAAACTCAAAAGCAAGATTCTCAAACATTTTTTGTTGTTCTAAAAAGATGCTTGTATTAGCTATAGAACTTAGGCTAGATGGACCTTCTACATCTTGAGGTGATGAAAAAACTTTCCCACCTAAGAATGCATAAAATAGGTTTTCACTCAAAGGTTTATCTTTTTCTTTACTTTTTTCCTGATCAACATGTGCCTCAAAGAGGTTTTCGCCTAAAGATATCGATGTTTGATCTTTATTATGACCAAAAAAGATTGCTTGCTCTCAAAATTAGGTAGAAAGTTCCAATGAAAAATCAAAATCTTGTTTGTGATCACCAATAACCAATCCATCTTGTATGCCCATGCATTCTAAAAGTGATTCTTCATTTTAAAACTCATCAAGGCATGAATGAATTTTATTTGTCCCAATCAATGATGTCAAAATGGTAAATGCATAGGGAAAAATGAGGTTCTAATTCAATATAGGAAGCTCCAATGGTAAAAATATGATGTTCTTCTTAAGGATGGGAATCACCAATAGAATGGTTTCTTGCTCTAAGATGGGAAGCTCCAATGGTTAAGGTTAAAATGACATTTGAATAAAAAAGGTCCATGTTAGCAAGCTCATCGAAAAGGCTATAATGGGATGTTGTGTTGCTATGAGGAGTCTCATCACTAGTAACTTTATAAGAGTCACTATCGAAAGTCATGAGGTTACCTTCAAGTGGTATAAATCCAAGATCATGATTCAAATTAGGTACTCTAGCTGATAAGGGTTATAGGATCCCTTACACTTATAGGCCAAAGAAATTTCCTATGTAATAAAGATGATCCATGATCTGATTAGGGATAGGATACTTTGGATTCTAAAAGTAATTAGCAAAACCTTCAGAATATAATCAATCTCCCTCAGTAAAATCCTCTTGATCTTTCTTTGGTGCAATAGTAGGTATAAAAACCATAGGTGGTTTTTTCTATTTCTTCTATTACCAAATCATTATGGATCTATTAGGATTCTTTTAAGGCTTAGGATTACTAAACATTTTTGGATTTTTAGGCAACTTTAAAACATATAATGCATCCTTAAGACTGTATGTGAAAATGCCCATGTCTTTAATAACAACTTGCTTCACAAGATCTATGGGAAATGGATCAGCCAAATTGGAAGCAAGATTAATAGGGTTGATATAGTTGGATGGAGATGGATGAGAAACTATAGCCTTATTTTTCTTTGCAATAAATTCATAACCTAAACAATAGTTATAATTGTGGAACTTGGCCTCAATATGTTTGCAATACTCATAAGGTTGTTGATTAGTGATAATAGTAACCTTGATCCCATAATGGGGAAACTTAAGGAAAGATACAGGGTGGAGGGAATGGCATGTATATCATGGATCCAAGGATGACCAAGAATTATGTTATAAGGCAATTCAATGCCCCTAATATGAAGCAATGTATGATGTGAAACAAACTCAATAATGATTGGTAACCAAATAATACCAACAGACTCCCTTTTGGCATTGTCATAAGCTTTGATGGTAATCATCTTTGGTTGAATGTCTTTCATAGTGTAGTCCAATCTTTGTACCAACTTGAGAGATATTATGTTCAACCCCAAACCATTATTTATAAGAACCCACTTGATCTTTTGATTTTCAATGATTAATTCAATGTATAGTGGGTTATTATGGCCTGGTCTAAGTGTAGACATGTTTTTTTGATCAAACATTACTTGATGAAATGAAGACAAATGTCCTACAAGGTTATAGTAATGTTCAAGATTTATATCTTTGGGAATAATGTGTTTTTCCAAAAGATTGTTCAGGATAGTTCTATCAACTTTAGATGTTTACAAGAGATCTAAAATAGAAATATGTGTAGGGACTTTACTCAATTGGTCTAATAGATTATAATACTTTTCAACATTGGGATGAGATGAATTAGATTTGGTTGGAAAAGTTGTCAAATTTGGATCCATTGGTATAATGTTCACATTGGGTTCTATGGAATAAGTATGCAAAAGGCCTTGGAGAGTAACTCACAAGTGTCTAGTTATGACTATGTAACCTAGAGGTGGTGGGGAGCCAATATAATCAAAATATGAAGGCAAAGGGCCTTAGAGAGTGACTCATGGATGTTTAGTTACATTACTACAATTTTGAGTCAGTGAGGAGCCATTATAATTAGAATAAGGGAGTTATCCAAAAATAACAACCCATTCAAATGGAGTCACAATAGAATTGTGTGAATTCGATGTGGTATTACTAGAGAGAGATGGTGTAGACCCTATAATGATGGGTCCCATACTATGAGGAGCACAAGATGGTTCACATGGTTTGATAGTAACAGTGGTAGTATGGGTTACAAAAATGCATCTCATGGTATTGTTATAGTCATAAGGCATGTTGTTGTAACACACATTGTTAGTATGGGTATTATGATCATGATTATGCTCATGCTGATTATGATTTTGACTCTAATTCTAGTTTTGATTTTGCCTCTGTCCTTGGTTTTGATTGTTCTTTGGTGATGGTTGATTGTTTTGACGAAAACGGTCCTTGTAGATTCCCATATCTTGATTAGGGGCCAGTTTAATTTCCACTTGACCACTCTCAATGAGATATTCAATACTATGTCGTAATTAGACGTAATGATAAGCATCATGACCAAAAACATGATGAAATTTCCACCATTCATTTATTTGTACTAATCTAATTTTAGCTAATCTTAAGAAAATGGCCTTAGTGTTGTTTGTATAATTAGGTTAGTTGTTATGAGATTTTGGGACACTATTTCAATTAGTTCTCCCAATTTTCTAAAGACCCTAAATATACCATGGTTTGTTCTCTATGGAGGCTATCTCTTCAAATTAGGTGGTGGATTAGGGGGAGCTAATTTTACATTTAGGGCTGGTGGAGCTTACACTATTTATACATGCTTTGTTCACTCACCCCATTTCCAACCATGTTCTTATTCTTGTTAAAGCCTTTAGGCTTATCTTGCACAATTGTCTAACTAGAAGATGGGGTCTAATTTGATGTTTGACCCTACACAAGATCTTAACAAGTCCCTTGGTAATAAGAGCCTTCTCAATTTGTACACCCTTGTCTATGATCTCCTCAAATTAGTTAGCACAAACTAAACATAGATTATGCATGACCTTAGGATATAAGTTCTATACAAATATATTTGACAACTATTTGTCTGATAAATTATGTTGAAAGTGACCCACTAATTCTCTCCATATCTGTAAATATATAGTGAAGCTTTCTCCATCTCATTATTTGGCTTTGCACAAGTCAACAATAGATAATTCATGCTCTTTGTTGTACAAGAAATGGTTGACAAAATATTCAAATAAGTTATTCCAATTCATAATATTACTTTGGGTAACTTAAGTAGTCAATCTAAAACTTGGCCCACTAAACTTCATGGAAATAATCAAATTAAGAAAATGCTACTGCAAGCAACCTCTTGCCATAGTATGAAAAATGCTAGGATATGTTCACATGGGTCACCCTTTCTTTTGTATTTATCAAATTTGAGTGGCTCAAAATGATGCAAAAAGGGGACTTGGAAAATGTATAAATCAAATAAATATGAACATGTCTCATCAAATTTGTACTTTTTGATCCTATTTCCAGTATCCAAATGTGACATAATCTCCTTTATGGAGTTTCACTATTGCATGTTTGGTGTATTGTTGGGTGGATCATAGTTTTGTTGGGATGGAATGTGTCCCTATTTCTACTATTGGGGTAGAATGTGCCCTTATTGCTACTATTGGAGTGGAATCTGTCCCTATTGTTATGTGGATTTGTGAAGGATGTACATTTTGTGTTCTATGACTTGGTTTTGATTTGTTCCTAGAGTCAAGTAAATAGGTCATTGATTCCTCAAAATATGTTACTTTTAACTACATGTGCTTTGTTGATTTTTGGGGAGTCCTTGGTCTATTCACCAATTTTTGCATTGGTTGAGATGAACTAGCCAAATTATCTTGAGGGATTTTATCAATTCAAATTGAATGTTTGGGATTATATGTTTGTAAAGTGACAAGAGGATCTTGGTGTTTAAATAATGTGTTTTTTGTGTCTAGAAAAACATTTTACACAACCTCTTATGTTTTTTTCTTTTCATTTGAAACACCTTGATCGGTTATTGGGTGCTTAATCAATGTTTGTTACATAAGTTCAGTCACATTTCCTTATTCCTTGGAAGCATCATTGTGGATTGAAGTAATAACTAGAGAGTCTATTAATTTCATGATAATTTGATTAGTATATTATTGACTTATTTTATTAATCTTGTTAACAAGATCTTGATTGGTTGGTTTTGAATCTATAAGTATTTATTTACCTTTGTTAGAGGAAGAAAGTATGTTTGATAGTGAAAAATATTTCTCTTGTTATTGCTCTCCTTCTATAACTGAGGTGTGTAATTTATCCATAGGAAAATTTGAGGGTAGTCTAGATCCATAATCTATTAACCTAAGGAGTGCTTCATCTTGGTTCTCCTGATATTAAGTATAATCCACTTCAGATCTTACAGTTGTATGAATTTCCTCAAAGATAATGGAATTGTCTTGTCCATAATAAAAGTGCTCATCCTCATAGGTAGGGCCATAAAGGACTTCACTAAGAGTGAAACTTTGAGTCATGTTTAGAAATGGTTACTCTATACATTTGACTAGATTTGGATCAATGTTTTGAAAACATTTTAAAAAAGGTATGGATTTTGATCTTTCTTCCAAACAAATGTTTAAGGTACCAATTTTTGAGACTATAAAAAGGAGGGTGGCTTGGAACCATGCACAATTATAATAATGTTTTCATGAAATTACTTAACCTTGGATAGGGTTGAAATTGTATGAATTGGAAGAGGGTATGATAAATCAAAAATAATAGAGTGTCATTAGTACACTAAAACATAGACTTTTGAGATATGTCAATACCATAAAAGCTAGTTCAACTTTGATGAGTTGCTACAAGAAAACTAGAAGAAATCTCTTCAAATTAGGAAGGATATAATATAAACTATGAAACTCATGATGTGGAAACATGCAAGAAATCTTAGGTATAAAACTAGAACCAAATGAGTGGCACAATGTCACCACATGGTAATAGGAATGGTAGTATAAAATATGTTTTATGACTTAAAGCATGAGTGATATGAAAGATGACTTGAGTTCACAAATGATGACAATGTGATAATGATTCTATAAACATCCTTCAATACAAATTGGAAATTTAACCCAATTTCCCTTGAGTCAAGTGCAAATGGCGAACCCAATTTAACACATCAAATTTATGAAATTAGAAAAGTAAAATTTCAAATTTAAACTATCAATGAAGGACTTAAGAAAATTTGGCAAATGGTTTATAATAAAATGGGAAACATAACTATGCTAGTTAGAAGATATGAAAAAATGTTTAAGATGATAAATTTGAATAAGGAAAATATTTATTTTTAGTTGGATTGTGTAACACCTCTTTGTTCAAGAAATTTATAGACAATGTGTTTTGGTTATGACATTTTGTTTAAAAAGAAAGTTTTGACTCAAATCAACACAAAGTTATATAAGACCAAATTAGACAAATACAACTAAGTTATCTTTCTAATCCCTAAACTAATAAGGTGTGGTAAAGTGGGGTTAACTAAAACTAACAAGTTTTACATATTTCTGGATAGATCTCATGTGTACCAAATTTCACATTGCATACACAAGATAAGCAACACATCAATTGTGTCTACATCATATGGATTGTTATAAAAATGTATTACCATTTTTACAACCATAACATCCATCACTTACTCAATGTAGTGTAATGTCTAACATGGTCACATGCCTGAGCTTAGCGTCTAATAATAGAGATGGTTTAACCACTCAAATCATCATCCCAATGAGGAGATCCAAATTTATACCCCCCCCATTCATGGAGAGGGGTTGAAAATTATTTTAGGAGATGAATCCCTAGGTCAAAAATTCCCTATAGAACTTATGAAAGGTGATAAAGTTTCCCTCACAAGCCAAGATGCATAAAATAAAAACTAAGTAAAAGAGCTTTATGGATTTTTCTAGATTGCCCAAGCCTTGTGAGTCTTGTGAAGAGCCTTGAAAACATCTCTTTTACACCTTTGGACTAAGGCACAAGTTTGAAATGAATATGATGCTTTTGATCCCACAAGTTCCCTATAGGGGACGGGGGGAGAGCATACACGCACAACTCCCTCTTTTATCAAACAAATCTAAAAAAGCAAATGATAAATAACTTAAATAAAACAAAACTTAGAAGTGAGTTAAATTTTAAATCACTAAAATGAAATATTTGGTGGTTTTCTTTGGCCCCTTATAATTAAGTTGCAAAGCTTTAAAAGAATAATTACAAAATTATTTAAGTAAACAC
The DNA here is from genome assembly GCA_037957365.1 of Torreya grandis. NCBI lineage: Eukaryota > Viridiplantae > Streptophyta > Pinopsida > Cupressales > Taxaceae > Torreya > Torreya grandis. Next base: position 222,864 of record JARHVA010001545.1, on the reverse strand, counting down.
CCTAAATGTTCCTTTAAGCACCAAATAAAATTTCCTAATTCTTTTTAAGCATCCAAAAGAGGTTTAAAAATACTTAATGAAGCATTATTTGATCATTTTCCAATTAGTTCCTGTAATAATTTTTTTAGAATGTTGTTTAGATTATAAGTTTTTTTTTTTGTTAGCAAATTATGTTTGAAAATAATTGATATTAATCATGAGAATCGACACCCATCAACTAAGACTATCGTCAACCACCTATCAAAATGAAGGCAAAACCACAAAAGATAGATACATTAGGTTAGGCAAATGGTTATCAAAAATCTTAATAAAACCTGCAAGGTAAGGATTAGACAAAGAAAACATAATTCAATGAAACCAATTAATGATGATTAAAAACATTAAAAAGGTTTAAACTCTTATTTATAAATTTTATGAAAAATATATGCAACTTGAAGGTAAAATGATAGAATATTATAAACATCTAGGATAAAACATGTGGTTTTAAAAACAAAATCATCAAAAATGGAGTTCGTATGATCCCAAACCAAGCTCTAGAAGATGGATTACTAGCTCTTAGGTCTACACACTACAAAATTTCAACTCCACAATGCAATAATGTAACTCACAATGCAAAAACATGATTTCACAAGTTTTAGTTTTGTAGTTTTAGTATTATAATTATGGTATTAAAATATCATGAGTATAAATGATGATATTGTAAGTTGTAAAATCATGGTATTACAATATCATGACTATCGAGTCATGGTATTGCAATAGCATACTTTGACATATAGACAGAGAACTAGGTAGTCTAGAAACCTAGTTAAATTTAATATCATTACTATAAGACAAAACCATGACTGTGTTGTTATAGGTTTGTGGTCTAGAGGACAAAATCACAAGTTGATCATGATAAAATTGTGACTTCCAAAAAATGTCTTTTTGATCAAAATTTTCACTCTCTTTGGCCTCAAACTCCAAGATTATGAATGGAAATGGTTAGTAGGTTGCTTGTAGGATCTATTTGATGAAATTCATGGGGTGAAATTCCACTGGGTGTGACAAAATGTAGGATGGGATACAAAGGTTATTAGTTAATTATTAGTCAATAAATAAAAGAAAAATGCATAGAAAAATAAACAAATAAAGCCAACCTATTCTAATTGGGTTTGTAAATGATATAAAGAAAAAAGTTAAAGAAAGAAATTATCAATTTTCCTAAGTGGTTCCACCACCAAGAGAAACTCCAAATGTGTCCTCCCCTTGATTTAGAGCTCTAGTCTTTGTCAACAATGGGTTCTTTATTCCTCCATTGCCTCAAGAACTCTATGCCAAACCTAGCTCATAATATAAACTATCTCTTTTTCCTATAAATTAAAGCTAATATAAAGGCAAATAACACAATAATCAAAACACAAATGAATTTTGGAGAGATTTTATAATTATATGTTTACATAATTTAAGCTTAATAAATGGTGTGAGAAGCCTCCTATTTATAGATTTTTTACAATTGATCATAATGAACTATGATCATCCATCTTGAGATCAAGATGTGTGGCCAAGAATTCATTCAATTTTGGAGGCAAAATTCAATAAATGCTCTCATAATGATTTGGGGGGAAGGGGCATTGATTAGGCATGGGTGCCCATAATTCAAATATTTTATGTATTTATGGCTTGTAGATGCCACCCCATAGATCATGCCATTATGATGATGCAGTTAATAGGAATCCATTTCTAAAATAAAAAAATCAATAGCCTCCATGGAAAATCCACTTAAGCTCTTGATTTGAATTAATTAGCCTTAAAAAATATTAATCAATATTTATGAAATTCTTTGGAAATTGGCCCTCAATTAATCAAAATGGTTAGAAAGTCATAATACTAGGTTGTAATTTGACTCAGGAAAAATTAGAAGGTAATATAGATGTGTTGGGACCATTATCCCATTTAGGATGTTTCCAACACAAAATAACAAAGGTATAAGATGTGTACTAATTACTTAGAATAAAAGAGTGACCTAGAGCATAAAAAGGCAAAATCATCATTTTGACATGAAATAAATTGATTAAAATTAGGAATATCATAAAATGCATTGCCTCAATAAGGGATATATTGGCCTAAATCAACACTTGTTTAAGACAAGCTTAAATCATTTATAATGTTTTTAGTGATTTTGACCTAAATTAGGCATTTGAGTACAATTCAAGTAAGATTGATAATTTCAACACAAATGGTGTTAGGAATTAGATGTCTACAACCTCCATCTACTGATGCCCATTCATCTTCCATTCCATTCACCTCAGGTTAATCCCCTATTTCCACTTAGTCACCCATTGTTACTTATCAAAGGATACCCATAACTCTTTCAGTCTCTCCCAAGATTTCCTGAGTAGATGAAAGACCTATAGAGGGTTTTTTTATTCATGTAGGTATTCTTTATAAGGAAGAATAAGAATAGGAAGGGGTAGTATCATTAGTAGATAATGCTAGTTATGAGGGAAAAGAAGAATTGAAGACCATGAATAAAGAAGAACAAGGATTTGAGATTGAAATAATTGATATCACATAAGATATAGAGTTTGAATAAATTGAGGAAGAATATAGACCAACCTTTACACAATGGGAAAATATTCTTACTGAAGAATAAAATCAGGCCCTTGATAAGGTAATGCCTTCTTTCACGTACTTTTTTACAATTGTAAATACTAGTGTTTTCAATTTTCCCTATACCAATTTAGCTACTGCATCCCTCTCTATATATGAATCATTATATTAAATATTGTTTAAGAACCAAACCATTATATGCCCATGCCAATATTAAGGAAAATAGGCCATAAACCTCTAGTTCATCTGATTCTTTAATTATTTTAACTACAACTTCAATAATGTCCAAACCCCAAGCCCATAAAATGAGGGTCCATTTTGAGAACTTGGTGACTATTTCCATTTTTTATCCTTAAGAACCACCTTTACCCACATGGCCATCTTCCCAATTAGACTTGTCTATTACTTAGTCCAGTCAAATTGAGTCTTCCATCATGACCATCACTAAGGCTTTGGGATAAATAAGGTATGTGGTGGAAACCACATTTCAAATATATATCTTGGGATGGAGTAGGGTTAGTTATCCACCTCTTCAACTATATATCCAAATAAGTGCCTCAATGTTTCCACTAATATCCATCTCACCTTTTACCTCTACAAAGACCACTCAGCCTAAAGAACAAGGGGAGCTTATTGTCCCTTCTTGGGTTAAAGAATCCCAAAAGTGGAAGAAGGAAAGGATGGGGTTTGTATTAATATAATTTATAATATTAAATACACTCTTTGATAAGAAATTTGGAACCATTTAGAGGGTGAAGAAGAATAAATTAGTAAACAAGATAGTGAAGGAAATAATATTGGAGAAAAGGGAGAACTTTTTCCCTTTAGCCAAAAAAAAGAAAAAGAAAATCCTAATGACCCTAATGAATATGAAAAGAATGTTTGTGCCTTTGTGGATTAAATGGGGGAGCCTATGAAGGACATGTATATGATACAATAACAGGATACACAAATGCTTCTATAGAGGTAGATCATTTAGGATCCTAGGGAAATGGTGGATAATTTTTAGAGCATGAAAAAGAAATTATATAATATCCTGAACATAATAAGGACTTCTAGGGGTGAGTCCTAGCCTCATTGGGGAAAGGTATTGACCTTTTGAAACTAATTAAAATAATTATAAAATAGGTTGATTTTTTTGGTATTTTATGCAAGGAATAATGCCTATAATCAATTGAATTTAATGACCACCCAAGAAAATATGTGGGCCTTAAATTATGTGATTTCTAAAAGGGATAGTGCCTTTAATTAGCACAAAAAATAAGGGATTTGATATCCTAGTTTGTTGGCTGATAAAGAGAGGCCATATAATTTTTTAAATCTATGATGGTTACTAATGAAATTACCTCTATAGGTAAATTGGTAAATAACTCCAATTTTTAAGGATTTCTTAGAACCATTGAAGAAGAATTCAAATTTTAGGTAGAGGTAATAATATATAAGACTAGAGAAGAGATTTTATGGATAATCAATTTCACAAAATACAAGGTAACTTTTATCAACCAAATTTACACTTGAAGGAAGGATAATCTAGCCTCCTCAAATTTAGAATAACATTGAAATACATCATATGATATGGGTAACAATTCTAAGAGGCGAATCTCTAGATTATGGGGTAAATCCCATGTACAACACCTAAAACTAATCACTAACTTACTTGCTTTGAAGGAAAAGGGATAGATAAATATTGAAACTACTCTAATGGAGGTGATGCACCAATGATAAACTCCTCAAATACTTAAACCTACACTATGAAAAATAATTACAAAATTAATTTCAAAATCCAAGGGCCTTCTTAACACAATGCTTCAATATGAAGGTAGAATTAAATGTATCCTTCAAGGTGGATGACTAATATCCTTGATAATAGGCACTAACAATCATCCTTACACATAAAATTAGAAATAAATACTAGTTACACACCATATGACCTTTTAGAAAATAAATTGCTCACACAAAAGCATATAAGAGACAGATAAATGCAAAGAAAGAGCTATCACTTATCATTCAACAAAAACTACTTCATAAAATTATGTAAGACTTGAGAAAGCTAAAACCAGTTTGAATATTTTATTCCAAAGGTAAATCAATCTTCAATTTAGTAGGGCTTTGCCATACCAACATGTGGATCCCTACAAAATCTTTCAAGACTTTAAGTGCAACTTGATGACATATCCTTCATGGAGGCTCCTTTGGATCTTATGGAGGTTCACATGTGTGATTTTGATGAAAAAAAGTGTGTAATGGATTTACATGCTTATACAAACCCTCTATAACCCTCATCATGATTCAATGAGATTCAGACTACATGAAATTGGTTTAAAACATGAACATGTGTAGTTTACTAGCTATTTTTGACTAGTTATCTTGTTAACAATGGTTAATACATATCAGAACTCAAACCCTATAATATTTTCATGAATATTATTCCCATGATGGATCCCTCATATGCCTAAGATAATTTGATATAACTCCTTTATATGTTAATGAACCAAACATAAACTTCTATTCTTCCTGAGATTGTGAGGAGATTGACTAGTCTTCTAACTAGTTATCTACATTAGCTGACCTCTAAAAACCTATGTAAGCTCATTTTCCATGTGGGGAAGTTGAAAAAACAATTTTAAATTTACTTGCACCTAAAGGTGACTCCTCTTAGCCTTACAAGTGACTTAAAATTGCTCTTTTTTGAATGGTTCTCTATCTTTGGGCATTGGACTAAAAGTTTATTAGAATTTGACCATCCTTTGAACACCTTATGACACCATACATATTATAATTTTCCTTAAAATGATTGTCCTTGTGAAAATTACATAACTCCCTTAAATTTGGCCTTAAATGATTTGATAGACTTTGGGGTGTATGACAAACATGGTAAGAGATTAGTGCATGACTATATGACTTCTAAGACATAAATAAAACTAATAGTGACTCATCATAATGAATTTAACCTTGGCCATAGATTATGATGGACCTTGAGACTATAAAATTACACAAAGAGACCAAACATTAAATAATGCTAATTACGAACTTGATTGATCACTATAAGGTCACTACAAGACCTAGGTGACCATCTAAAAGCTTGGATAGCCCTATGAAAAAGTTTCAAACTATATGGGTTGACTCATTTTTACCTTGGAGTCAAAATTGGTTAATAAATTAGAAATTCAAAGGGGTAACATGTCTACAATGCTGTTAGATTAGTGGCCTTATCTTTCCATTGGGAACTGGAATTAATATCATGATGCAATTTGAAATTGTCAACCTCTTGAAGATTCAAAATCACACTAAAACACACAATAGTAATAACACAAGATGCCAAAGGTATTTAGGGAAAATACACAATAATAAAATCACTCAAAAAAACTTGTGTTAGTCACTTATTAACAACAAACACAACTAACCTATTATATATAAAGCCTCAAAACATGTTTGAGGTAGTGGAATATCTCCTTGAATTCAACCAAGAAAAAAAACAATGCTTTTATAGTCCTTACTTATCCATGAGAACAATCCAACATAGCATGAATTTTATCAATGAAAACTTTCTCATAAGGTGTTATAGTGACTTACCATTCTTGAAACCTCTGTTAGTTGTAAGTATGTCACTTGGAACTCTTATGAAGGATCCATTTAACTTTCCTTGAGGCTTGTTTGACATTGTAGCCTGCTTGATATTTTATATACTCACTTGGCACTTTTCAATCTAATATTTAAGGATCATAAAACTCTTCCCAACCTCACATTCATTTGAATTATGATGTAGTAGGTATCTAGAGTCATCAAGCTTGACTTCTTATTTCCCAAATACATCTACAAGTTGATTGGGATTAGCTTAGTATATATTCTACTCATCATCCTCAAAAAATTCTATCTTGACTTGATCATGTTCTTCCAAGGTTGTCTTTTGCTTGATAGGTATTTCAAATTCTTTTTTGTGCTTATTAGACTCATCATTAACTTCATTATCAAGCTTAGGTCTCTTTTAAGGAAAACTCCTACATTATATCATGATGCTGCTACCACATATCATCAAATCATCCTTGAGTTTCATGCTCATTGATTTATTCTTATTTAGTAACCATAGTTGTGTTGTCATTTGACTATCATGCTCTAGTATATCTAGAACATCATCATCATCCATATACAAAAAATAATTTCCATAAGTAGCCTGTTGAAAAAAATCATCATAACTTACTTCAAGGAGCTCATCACATTCTTCATGAAGAATATATGTTCCCATACATGTCTCTTATATGAGTTTATATGGATCAAACCCATATTGTTCAGCTCCACACTCATCAAGGTAGATATCAGATATGCCATCAAGAGGTGTCAAAGATTCTTGATCCTTAGTATGGTCTCCTCCTCAGTGATAGTGAAATTCATGTTTGATGTATTTGGTACATAAGGTTCCACATGAAATTTAGCTAAAGTTTCAGACTTGATTGAAATCTTAATACCATACTTGGTCCCAAATATTATATAAGACTAATCTGAAGTCAAGTACCCCCAATCTTAGCAGTAAAATCCATTGATAAACAAAGAAAAAAGTGGGGTGGTACATCCACAATAATAACATCTTATGAGATAGAGAAGGTAGGATAAGCATGAAGAGTAAGATATAAACCTTTGATGATGCCAACTATTTTTGTATCTGATCCATCCAATTATAACACCCCCTTAGAAGTTGGTTCATACTTCAAATTCAGCTTGTTAGCTACTTGTTTAGGCATGATTGAGGAATTTACCCCACTATTAATAAAATAATTATGAACCAATGAATATCCAATGATTATAGAGAAGTAAAAAGGAGGAGGTTTATTTTTTCTTTTAATTTTGTTTTTCTTCCCATCCTTAGTCTTTAATTCATTTGTAAAAACTACCCGTCTTTCACTAGGTTGACTAGGTGTTGCATTGAGCTTGGAGAGATCATTTTGAAGTAGGTATATTTGTCCAAGAAAGGACAATTTATCCCACATTGGTATTCTTATATGAAACTTATTAATCTTATCAATAATGTTCATAGGAGAGCTACCAACCTTATCATATCCTCTAATAGAAGTAGCACTACCAATACCTTATGTTACTTGATGCATAAGAGGAGCTTTGGCATTCTAAAATGTCTAATTTACCTAAGCCATAGGGGATATATTTGACACACCTACTTATTTTGATATTATATAGTTCATGCTTAAACCATGAGCTATCCTTTATACCTCTTTAACCCCTCTTCATTGACCTTGTGTTTACAACTATAGGATTTGAGTCTATGTTCAATTTTCCTTGGTAATTAAATGCACATGAATCTTATTGAAACTAGTTCATCAAGGTAGCCCTTGATTGATAATTCTATCCATTAATTTATCCTCCATTAGGCACCTCTTCTTGAGTCATAATCAGCATTGTGTCCCATTGTTCCATATAAGCTTGGTTGAATGTCTCATTTGCATAGGTAAATGAGTCAAGAGGATATTCCCATCAAGGTTTCTCTCCATTATCTTACACAAAGTTATTTTTAATAGGCATAAGAATTTTTGAAGTAGAATGAGCATTCTAATTTTGACCATTGTATTGTTTTATATGAGTTAGCTGCCTTTATCCTTGAGAGTGGACTTGAAAAGGTGGTCTAGGAGCTTGATAATACTAATAGGGATGATATGAACCTTGAAAATAGCTCCATTTTTTATTTTTTTTCCTCTTTATCTTTTTATTCTCTTCTCTATGAGCCTTTATCATATCTAAATCACTTAACTTACTTGGCTGATTAGAGGCAACTTGCTTATGCTTGGGTGTAGGGATGGGAGCCATAGTGGGCATAAGAGTTTGGAAATCAGGAAATAAATGCATAGGGGGTCTAGGAGAGATATTCATATCAAATATAAGGTAATTATCATCCCTTATATGAGTCTCATAAGCATTAGTTAGAGTATCCCCTCCCATGGATTGAATCATCATGGATATGTCACTATTAAAAGCCTTGAGATAATAGAGAAAAGTATGGTGTGTAGTAGGCCTTACCATGAGTGGGATCCTATCCCATGTCATTTTAAATCTTGTATTTAATTATTGTATGGATTATTGAGGTGCTCTCTTTATATTAATTAATTTATTAGTCAAAGATAAGTGACCAATTTTGTCTTCAAATCTCCTCTTCAAAGAGTCACCCGATTGGTCCCATCTAGTGATAGAGTTGGGATCCAAAGTACTATACCAATTAAGGGAATTTACCTTGGAATAAACATACAACCTGATGGTAACATTATCTTTAGTGATGTTATGTATGTTTTAAAAATTGTAAATGTTCCTTATGTGTTCAATAGGAGTAATGATATATTATCTTATATAAGAAGGCACATTTTGTAGGGTTGACATATGAATGCCATCATATTCAGAAAGTGATATAGAAATTTACATTGAGGGTAATAAAAGGTAGGTTCCTTGGTTTTTTTATCTTACAAATTAGACATAATAAGAGTCTTGTAATTGGTATGTGAGCAACAAAATATTTCTTTGGATATGGATGTGTATTAGAAAACCTCTTTGATCTAACCGAATAGTAAGGTAGCTCTAAAAATTCAAAAGGAATGCCTTTATCAAAAGATATTTTTCTTACCTTAGGCATGAAATTAAGGCACTAATCTATAACTAATATCCAATAATTATTGGAGTCACCAGATACTACATGAAGGAAGGTTTACAACTTTAGATTTTTCAAGATCAACATCCACCTTAAACAACTTCTTAGACCATGAGGTCTCATTGAGTGTGCCAAAACTATTATTAGATTAATTTGAACTATAATGAGGGATAATCCAACCTCCTAAAATTTTGAATAACATTTAAAAACCTCATATGCTATGGGTAACAATTTTAAGAGATGAATCTCTAGGTTATGGGCTAGCTCCCATGTACAACACCTAAAACTAATCACTAGCCTACTTGCTTTGAAGGAAAAGGGATAGAGAAATATTGGAACTACTATAATAGAGGTATAAACTAATGATAAACTCCAAAAATACTTGAACCTACACTATGGAAATCAACTATAAAATTGGTTTCAAATCTAAGGGTCTTTCTAACACAATACTTCAATATGAAGGTATAATGCAATGCATCTTTCAAGGTGGATGACTAATAAGCCTAATAATAGGCACTAAAAATCCTCCTTACACTTAAAATCAAACAAAACTACCACATACACACCAAATTACCTATTATAAAATATATTTCTCACACAAAGGCATAGAAGAGATAGATGAATGCAAGGAAATAGTTATCACTTATCATTCGACAAAAAATACTTCATATACTTATTTAACACTTGAGAAAGCTAAAACCAGTTTTAATCTTTTATTCCAAAGGAAAACCAATCTTAAATTTAGTAGGGTTTTCCCATACCAACATGTGGATCCCTACAAAATATTTCAAGACTTTAAGTGTAACCTAATGACATATCCTTCATGGAGGCTCTTCTTGATCCCATAGAGGTTTACACATGTGATTCTAATGAATAAAAGTGTGTAATGGATATGCATACCTATACATACCCACTAAAACACTCACCATGCTTTAATGAGATTCAGACTACATGAAATTAGTGTAAAACATGAGCCTATGGGGTTTACTATATATTTTTGACTAGTTATCTTTTTTAATGATGATTCATACAACTCAACCCCTGAAACCCTAAAAATGCATGAATCTTAATCCCATAAGATATAAATATTATGGATAGGATCATTTGACCCAACGCCTCTATAAATTCATGAACCAAGCTTAAAACTCTATTCTTCCTAAGCTTGTAAATAGTTTGATTGGACCTCTAACTATTTATCTACATCAGTTGACCTATAAACACTATTTAATCTCATTTTCCATGTGGAAAAGTTGAAAAACACTGTTAAATCAACTTGAACCTAAAGGTGGATCCTCTTGGCCATACACGTGACTTAAAATTGATCCTTTTTGAATGGTTTTTTTTGGAATAAAAATGCCTAAGATGGGGGTGAATCAATCTTCAAAAACTTTTACAAATTTACTTTATTATTCATGAACTATCAAAGTAATATAGTGAACTAATAACACATCAAGAACCATTTACATGAGCATGCGATAAGAGCATAACACATAAAACTCTTATTTGAGTGGGAAAACCTTGAGGGAAAAAACAACATTGATATATGTAAATAAAATATATTAATATAAGACAAACACCAAGTTTAGTGAATCACCAACTCCACATGGAGCACCAACCCCAACTAGCTAAGCACTAACTCAACTAGGCTTTAACAAACTCCAACTTGAAAAGAGTAACCAAAACCCTAGATGAATCACTAAAAACTCATCCAATTTATTTATTTGATCACCTTCAAGACACCTTTTTTCTTATCCAACTGATGATGACCACCTCTTCATCTCTTCACACCCTTCTATCCCTCTCAAGTTATATTCTAGGCTCCTTCGCTCAACTAGGTCTCTTCAAGATAGGTTAGGTTATTTGACCTTGATATTAATATATATTACCCTTATTATATATTCGTTATAGTTTATATAAACCATTATGGTGTTAAAAAATACCTCCTTTATCTATTCAAAGTGTTATATCTTTTGATTCAACTCACTCATTCTCTAACTTTTTAATTAGGCCTATTAGGCCTTGCTCTTATACTAGGATCTTACTCATACACCTCTTGGTCATCCATACACACTTGACCACTTATATTTTAAACACAATATGAATTAACACATGTAAAATATATAAATAAAACATTAAATTAAGTTGGCCATAGCTCAATTGGACCAAATCCTTCTTTAGGCCTTAAGGAGACCTAATTCATTTAGGTTTTCATTGGTACACATTACCCTTTGATCTTATTGGAACACTTTCAAACACCATAAATGGAAATAAAAATTCATATTCCATTAAAATAGAAAAATAATAATCTGATCTTAGTTCAATGATGCATTTTAGGTCCAACCACCACTTGAAGCATGCCATTAACACTGTTGACAATTAGGCCTGTGAACCTACAAAAAGTCTATCTTAAACTACTGAAGATTAAACATAAATTATACAATTAATCATGGAAATAAAACATATATACAAATTATATATGACCTCATAGACATCAACATATGATTTAGACTTCACAACTCATGGTAAAAGGACTTAAACCCTTATATGCAAATAACCCACTTAGAACTACCAAAATACCTTCAATCATAGTCATGGTGATAATGACCTTCAACATTGTGTAGATACCTTAAATGAACTCTGATGAATGTATATGATCCTATGATATCATTATACCATTATCATATAGATATATAATATGGTCAAATGGAAATATTGCTCCTGCAAACCAATCTCATAACCTTACTGTGCATAGATCTCACTGAGCTAGACAAGTCAACTTGTGAGCAAATTTTTCACTATAACCACTAAAAAAAAATTATAAAAAAATGATAATTTATTAAAATTACTAAAAAAAAACTCTATAAAATTTATTATATCACTATTCCATGTTAACACATCCCTAATCATCTTCTCACTAATGTTTGTGTTTCTCACTGTTTCCACCATTAGGTCTGTTAGCAATTGGCTAACTTGGATGACTAGCTTAGCATACCTGAGGGATAAAACCTATATATAAACCACTATGGAAATAAAATACAAGTCTCAAAAAAATTTCTCCATCCATTTAACAATTTTGATTTGGTCAACTCTAACTGTTACAAAAAATATCTAGAAACAAGGCCTTTCATGTAGGTTATACTTAGTTACCTAAAGACTCAGTCATACCTAGAGATTTTTGGGAGAGTTTAATACAACATATAATCACTAAAATATCCATACCAATACATTATTATAACTTTAGAACAATTTATTTCCTATTGGTTCACTATTAGGGTTCTTTGAGGGTTTAAACCATCTTACACTATTATCAATCATTCATAAATAGTAGCCCCTCATTCCAAAAAATAATGCATGGAAATTTGAGATAATAACCTTACCCATATAACATGAATATTATATTTTATCATGAAGAGGTTACATGTGCCAATGAGCACAATAAAAACCTTCTCAAGTAGAGAACCCTTCATTCTATGCACTCAAAGGACCTCAAAACCAATTTTCATGACTTCTCTTACAAACCATGACCTCAAAATTTGTGAAAATTATTTAAATAACATATAATACCTTTTAAAACACTCACATATCCATAATTTACTTTGAAACATAACCTCATACCCCTTTAGGCCATACACTCTCTTTTTGCTTGCTTAGACCTTGACCTGCAAACCATATTAGGCCTTGAAGCTAACCTTCATGCCTCTTTCCATGTGATCTCCACCTTACTAACATACTAAAGAAAATTATATCATGATTATAAATATCCATACATCCTTCAAATGCCTTGAAAATAGACCATAATACCTCATTAGGGTAGACAAGGTCTATAAGAGATCTAGGTGTAGACTAGGTCTGTATGTCCTACCCTTTTAGGCTCACCTTGAAACTCACATGAGTGATCTAATGCATCATATACATGCTAAATCAGCCTCATAAAACCTTTCATGACTATGTGAATTAATCTCACCAAGCCATCATGACCGTTCACACACAAGACTAGGCATCCTATGCACATATCTTCTCAAGTCACTTACTAGGTTCAAGCACTTGAAATTTTTTGACAACAAATACCTTCCATTTTGAACTTCACATCAATCATTAAATCATAATAATATATAACAAACATTTCTTACACTCTCATAATCGTAAAAACATTTATCAATATCATATCTCATAGCTACATTCTTTAATGACCTCCTGAAGACCTTTCTCAATAACCTTTGACATGAATTACAACATTAATTCTAAATCTCAACAATAGGAACAATGTTGAAAAATCTCAACCCTTTATTATTGATGGAAAAATACACTATAAACTGATCATTCTTATCTCCCCATCCTAGTCTTTCTCCCCCTTTGACATAAATGACACAGTGATGTCTGCAACTCCTTGCAACTAAAATACTCAAAATACACAACTATGAGATTATGAGACATAACAAAAAAATGATTCTAGTATCTCGATGATTACCTTCCCATAATAACTCACATGTTCTTTGAGATAATGAGCATGATTATCTCCCCCTAAGTACTTGTCTTCTTCAATGATTGTTAGGCACAAAAATTACACCCAATTCCTATCTTAGGTGCTTAAATGTTACCTTTGGAAATGGATTGGTCAAAATGTTTGCAATGTAATCTTGTGTAAAAACATAATCAAGTCTAACACTTTGTTCAGTTACCTACTCTCTAAGAAAATGATACCTAATGGGAATGTGTTTGGTCCTTGAGTGCATGACATGATTCTTTGAGACACTTCTATCACTTGTATTATCACAATAGATAGGGCTATGCCCATCATACTACACCTTGTAGTATTTTAGGGTTGGTATCATCCATAAGACTTGAGTAAAACATGAAGCTAATATAATGTTCTCAGCCTCATAAGTGGATAATTCTATTGATGGTTGATTCTTGCTTATCCATGAAACTAGGCACCCACCCAAGAAGAAAGCTTTTCCACTAGTACTCTTCTTATCATCTAGACTTACTGCCTAATCTGCATCTGTATAGGCTATCAAATTAAACTCATTGATTCTTATATACCAAAAAGAATACTCCATAGTCCCCTTGAGATACCTAAGTATCCTTTTAACTGCTTATAGATGATTCTCCTTTCAAACTACTTAAAACCTTCCCACAAGACCTATTTTTTGCATGATGTTAGGTCTATAGTTAGAGGTGTATAAAAAAATTCCAATCATTGACCTATATGACATTTGATTGACCTTTAAAGACTCATCTCTTTTACTCAACTTACACCCTATGATCATGGGTGTACTAATTGCCTTGTAATATTATTGACCAATTTGACCCTTGGTCAATTTGGGTTAACCCCATAGGTAAAAAAAATTGTATTAAAGTGTTTAATAGGTAATTTTGTGCCTATAAGGGTCAATTAGCCTTGATCACCTTTTATATTAATGTTACATGTCTTTTTAAGTCATTTTCAAGGTAAAAATTAGGCATTTAATGCTTTAGACGGGATTTTGGGGATTTATGCAAGTTAAAGAGGGTGATGTAACATCATAGGTGTCATAATATGTCTTACATAACTACTAATAACTAAAAAAGTTTACAAGTTTTAGTTAGAAATAAGAAATCACTTGAAAAAGGGAGTTTTTGGCCACTTGTATAGACTGTACAAATTATTTATAGCTAAAAACATTTTTGGAACATCCCTTATTCTTCATCCTACTCAATTTGACACTTATATGGATTTGGTGGCTTCAAAAATTTTAGTTTTTAGCTCCTCTTCCCCATCACTCCTTGGCAAGGTCAAAAATAGTCAAAGGTTTTCACTTACCATAGGCCGTACATGATGAGTTAAGAGGAATATATATGAGGGATGTTAGTAGGTCTAGTGGGTTCCAAATTAGTGAAAATGGTTTTAAAATACAATCCTTGACCTTTATGAATGATTGCTAAGAAATTAAGGTGCTTCTTATGGCTTGTTTATCCATGAGGGGTACAAGTTTGCTTCTATTGTATTAACTCAAAAAAGAGTGAGGAGGAATAGTTTATCATGTATGTAGGGGGTATAATAGAGGTAATTTACATGCTATACTAATCATCCAACTCCCTTCCATTTTTTCACACCAAGCAAAAACTAGTTTATGTTTTGTTTGGCAAGTTGTTGTCAAGGTGAAGTTTCTAGCCCATTCCATGGCATCCTTGGGTCTCAATGCTTGTTGAGGATGTGGATAATTCACCATGGAAAATAATAAATCCTCTTAAACACATCTCCAGATTCCAAGTTCATAGATGCAATCAAGGGTAGTATATGGGAAAGTTTCATTCCAAGGGAGTTGACTATTTTTCTTTGGGTTCTCAGTCTTTAAAATAGTCAAATAGAGATCCAGGTGCTTTTTGGGGATGTAATATCTCATGAAAAGTGATGTTATTGTGCCTTATTATTGATTTAAATTTCATCCATATCACCAAAGAACAAACATGCCAAACTCAAAGCAAATTGAGGAAAGGAGGTTGAGTTTCCATAAGTGTAAAGTTGGCTAAGAACTCATTGAAAATGAGTAGTGATATCTATAGGGATGAGATGCAAGGCTGGTTTTGAAGCCTATGATGACTATATTATAATATGAAGGTAACTCCAAGAAACTCTACCTTGTTTAAAGTGACCTTCATGAGCTAAGTTGATAAGTCAAAGCTATTTTGATGTTTTATGACCTCCATGCCATTTCCCTATCCATACAAGCTTGAAAATGGCCACCTACAACAAGGTCTGACAGTGGAGGGGAAGTTTATAGGTTGTTATTGATTTGAAGGGTTTCCAAGTGATTTATCATGTAATAAGAAAGAGAAAACCTCAAGGAACTCAATGGAGACTTAAACCCAGCTTAAATAACCCTGTAGACCCCTTAAATGCACTAACACAACCAATATTATGATTATCTCAGTCAATACAAAGAAAATTGTCATATTGAGGGGTTAAACATGATAATTATTGAAATATTTTATTAAAATCTATGGTTAAGTTTGATATGGGTGGTCTTAGCACCTAAAAAACATGAGAATAAAGGTTTAACACTATCAAACATGCCTACGAGATGTAAAATAGGGGCAACCATATTGTAACTTGAGAGCTCCTAGGTGAAGCCAAGAATGTGAGATGGTAAATAAGGACTGAGAAACATGGGAATAGGGATAATGAAAAATAATCCAAGCTCAAGCATAACGCTTCAGGCTCCTTAAAGCAAAACACAAGCATCTTTTCCTTAACCCTGCAGGAAACTATATCAAAAAACTTAGTCTTGAGTTTGGAATTGTTGAAAGAGCATATTTAGGAGTTAATAACCAAAATTTGGTGGAAATAATGTTCAAAAACCCTAATACCATATTCAAGGATTATATTTCTAATATCATGAAGGGAAGTACCCCCTATTTTGTCTCAGATAGGGGCCACTTTTCCCTTGCACAGGCTTTGCAAATTAGGGAATAGGGTCAAAATCATGCATAAGAGGTAAAGGGATGTTTATAATAAGGGTTTTTTAGTTTAAAAATACCTATCACCATTAAATAAACATGATTTTAGAGTTGGAAAACATTTTAAACACCTAGAGTTTCTAAAGTTGCAGGTGTACCTACTTGAGCAAGCATTTGGGCTAGTGTGCAAATAGGGGCCACCTTTCACTTCTTGGTCAAATCAAGTAATTAAAATGATTGGATTATGTTGGTAGGATGTATACACAAGTTTTTGGACTATTTTATTGTAGGTATCTCCTTTAACTGTCCATTTTGAGCTCAAATTGTGAACAAGCCTCATAGAATGCAAAAAGGCAACTCAAATGCTAGGTTTAAGAGCTCGTAACTTCAATAAACATTTTCATGGGGACCTAAGCCAATTGGAGATGATATATAGGTCACTTGAGGTTATTTTAGTTCAATTTTAAGGGAGATTCAACATAAAAGTTTCATGAATAAAACCAAAAGGGTTAAGTCACTGCAAATCCTCCAAATGATTGTTTTGAAACCCGATGAGGAAAATATGCAAAGGTATGCACCAAAATAGTTGTTTCAAGATTGGAAACCATAATATAAGCCTTGAGAACTCTCTTGGTGATCATCTCATGATAATTTTCTTCACTTGTAGGTACAAGATTGTATGAAATAGGCTAAAATAGGGCATTTAATGCTGGAATAGGGGTTCATACAAGTGGTTATAGGTTCAAATTCAACATGGAGGATTATTATGAGGTGGAAAAATTGAATAAAGTGCCATTTCTCCCATATTTTATAGGTAGAATCACAAAATAGGCATTTTTGGGCTTTTAGGCTAAATAGGCCTAATTAAGCCTAATTAAGAAGGCTAATGAACTGATAGACCTACTTGCATTGGGAGTTGGACCTTGAAACTTGGAATAGGTATTAAGGATAGAAATGGGTTCTCAAAAATGTTTACACCAAGTCTTGAAGGCCTAATGAAGGGTTGGTAGTCAAATTGGGGACTTCGAGAGAGTTTGATGGATCCAAGTGGCATGTTTCTAGTCAAAAATCATAGAAATAGGCTTTCCATGAATAATCTTGGCATAATTGAAGTTAAATCCCAATTTTATCTTTTTTTTCCAAATTGGGCCTAGTGAGGTGAGGATACCTATTGACACCTATGAGGATAACTAATGGTTGAAGGTGGTGTGGTAGTTTGAGATGATCCATGATGAATCCAAAGTGTCTTTGGGATGTAGATGAAACTATCTAAGATACCTCATGATCAAATTCTCACATTTCACCACTTTTCAATAAGGAGTTACAAATCCAAAAGATGCTTGTGAAGGGTTTCTATGCTACATGTGAGGAATATGCTCAGTTTGAAAGGTTTGTAGGTCTGCATTAGTTTTATGACTCTTTCTACACCTCATCCACATGCATTGTAATATATTTTATCATGGTGAAACATGGCTTTGTGCCCATTTAACTTCCCTTTCTCTCTTTATTCTTCCAATTCTATAAATTCAAGCCATTTTAGCTTTGTAAGGGATTCCAACTTTTGGTATGGTGAAGCCCTACCAAAATTATACCTTGATTTGTACTTATATTAATGAGAAGCATGTTTTTTTTACTCAAAGTTAATTTTCAAGATGTGTTTAACTGATCTCTTTGAATGTCAAGTATAGATTAGGTTGATCTTACTTTCATACAATCCTTAAATATGTTAATGCAAAATGGCTTCCCTTAGCAAGTTTCATAAAGCGTATGCTATTATAAAAGTCTCTTGAAGTGTGTATGAGTTTAGTAGTGTCACATGTGACCTTATTTTCATTTTCCTTCATTTTTTGAGTGACTCTTTGCCTTCATGAGAAATGCTAAAGCTAGAAGCTCCATCAATGGTGTTGAGGCTAGTTTGACTATCTTGATCTATTAGGCAAATTATAAGTGTATGTGGAACCAAATCTTGGTGTATCAACTTTTAGTTTAGGTTTGTTTTATGCATTTATCTCTCCATTTTCACCCATGATATGTAGTTTTAGGAGCATAATCACATCAATCCATATCTAGGGAGCTAGCCCTCATAATACTAGAGGTATACTTCCACTATAGATACCCCCCACACCTGAAAGTATTCACATGTTGCCCAAATATTGAAGAGGACTAAACATCCTCTTCTAGGGTGCAATATTTGGAGACAATAGTTTTATCAAGCCCAGTGGGATTCTTGTTCCAAGAGTTGGAGGATTTTTGGTGTTATCCTTCAATACATTAGCCTTGGGAGGCATTTTTTTTAAGCACCAATGGTGACTCCGAAGATGAATCCAATGGTTTAGTAGCCAAGTATTCCATTTAAAAATTATTCATAGATCTTCTATGTCTTGGTTTCAAAATCAAACTTTCAAGGTTGGTTTTGATGTTGATTTTTGCCCCTACAAGTGGGTGAGATATTACAAGCTTTGCCTCTTCCCCTTCAAAGTGAGCAAGTACTTGGCCAACTTGATTTTGATCCCCACCAACCTTGTTTTGATCCTTATCAGGTCCAATATGATCCTTATAAATTTTAATATGACCTTATATATCCTTGTCATGAGTTGTATCATCCCTATGATCATCCCTCTCAATGTCTTGTTCCTAGTCAACTTAGTCCTTTCTCCAATCTTCCCATTTCCACCTTCAAGTAAAATCTTTTGGGATATGAGAAATATATGCTATATATTTATACTCAAAGGGGATGTGGTCAAATTATTCCTAGTCATTATATCCACCAAGTGAGAAATGCATTGGAGTTAGTCAAGAGCGAGAGGGCACCTATTGAGAGAGCCAATTGGAAAAGGCTCACAAGTGAGATGCTAGATGTGAGCGGCCTAGTGTCTTCATTAAAGGATAATTTCGGAACTCATTAAAGGAAACCTTACCAAACCCATCAGACATTTTATCCACCTCTACAAGTGTCATATTAGACATACATGACCCCTAATCATGATCCAAACCAATTCTATCAAAGCCTCCGTTCTCCAAATTAGTTGGAGGAGAAAGTTGGAACAAGAAACCTTATGTTTGATACCCATCTTGATAGGAAAATTGAACTTGAAAATATGCATTTGAAATAGTCCATGTTGGCAGTAAAATAAGTGGATCTAAATCCTTCATTTCCCTCTCACGTTTATTCTCCATCACTTCAAAAAGAGAGTTTTATTCCAAAAGTCTCAAGCTAGAGTCAAATTATGGAATCATGGGGAGAGAAGGAGGAACCAAGTCTAGACAAAGGAGATGAAATTATAGATAAGGTTTAGAATGAATTTGATCTTATTCAAACCTTTATTTCTCCACATCAATAAAATATTTCTAGTTCCAAGACCTTAAGTTGGAATAAGGTGGTGGAATCATGGGGGAAGGAAGAGGAAAACATTGTCAAAGAAGTACAATTTGAAGATGAAATTAAACCTTTGCAAGAATCTCCCACCCTTCCTCAAGAAAAATAATCTCTTCCATGACAAACATCTCATACCCCTCATCATGATGATGATACATATGATCTCCAATAGAAAATTTTCCAAGATAATTTATCCAAGTAGATTAAAGAACTAGAGTCAAGGATGAGATTGTTCAGTCAAGGTGTGATAGAAGGTTTAGACCCAATAGAAAATCCTATGTTTAAACACACCTTATCTACACCTATTCAAGAGAGTTTTCAAGCTATATCTGATGTGGATGAAGTGATAGCCAAGTGGAAGAAATATAATCATTTGGTTTTATCCCAAGGTTTGCCTCTTCTTCCCCATGAGCTTCTCAAAAAACATCCCACTCCTCATTCCCAATCTAATTTTGAGCTCCATTTCCCATCTTCACCAACAACTTCCTCTAGATCTCATCCTATAATTTTTTTTTTGATGGGCCTATATAATGAGAGCCTAAAAATAATCACTTGACAGGGAAAAATGAGTAAGATAAAGTTCATCCCATAGCTTATCAAGATGACTTCATAACTGATTACAAGGAAGAAATTGTCATAGAATCTTTCCTTGCTCAATTAGAAGAGAACTCATAAAATCTTGTTTCCATTATTGAAGATATACATAACCATGAAGGAGGTAATAAATACTTGGAAGAAGAAAACTCTATATGTGAGCATGATATTATTAATGAATACTACAAGGTTGAAGAGGTAGTGGTATTAGATGACCAAGGTAAGGAACACAAGGATGATTGACAACTACAAATAGAGATATTTCAAGATCTTAAAGAAATTTTCAAAGTTAGGAATGAAGTCAATAAAAATGTAAATGAGAAGCCTTATATTGAAGACAATGACCAAGAGTGGGAAGAGTTCACAAAAGTCCTTGATGAGTTAGGAGAGCTTGAAGTAGAAAAGAGTCTTAGTTTTGTAGAGAACATCATGGAGAGTAAGAATAGAGACCTTATTGAAAGACCACTTGAGGGTATAGTTGAAGGACCATTCAAATAATTTGAGGCTATTTAGACACAAGGAGAGTTATTTTTATTGATAAATTCACTTGGATCTACCTGGTTCTCATGGAGGATTATGCAAATGACGTTGGTAAACATCATCAAAGAGTTGGAGGCAATAATGCTAAAGTTCAAGATGATATATGCCTCAAACATTCCTTCATGATATGATACAATAATATTTTCAAGATTTCCCTTTGATCTAGGAGGGAAATTTTTTCCAAGTTTAGTGTGTGTTTGCTTTAGTTTGTTGTTGTATTTCATAAGTGCTCTTGAAGCACATGTTGTTGTTGTTTTCTTGTTGTGTGTGTCTTTCCTTTTATGTGTGGGTAAATTATATTGTTATTGTTTATTAAATGTCTATTCAAGTTTAGTTTTAGTGTCTATATGTGTGACTTCATGCCCAAAAAAAGTAGTCTTGGGCATAGCAAGCATGCCACCCCTAGAAATTACCAAGAATGTTGACCAGTTTGACCCCCTAGACAAATTGGGTCAACCACATCAGTAAAAAACTTTGTCTTAAATTGTTTAATAGGTAATTTTATGCCTATAAGGGTCATATTATCCTTGGTCAACTTTTATATTAATGTAACATGTCTTTTTAAGTCATTTCTAAGGTTAAAATTGGGCATTTAATGCTTTAGACGGGTTTTTGGGGATTTGTAAAAGTTAAAAAGGGTGATTTAACATCATAGGTGTCCTAATATGTCTTAAATAACTACTAATAATTGACAAAGTCTGTAGGTTTCAGTTAGAAACAAGAAATCACTTGAAAAAGGGAGTTTTTGGCCACTTGTATGGACTGTATAGATTCCTTATAGCTAAAAACACTTATGGAACATCCCTTAATATTATTACTACTCACTTCCATATTTATATGGATTTTATGGCTTTATAAATTTTAATTTTTAGATCCTCTTCCCCATCATTCCTTGGCATGGTCAAAAATAGTTAAATGTTTTCACTTAACACAGGTCGTATAAGCTGAGTTAAGAGGAATGGATATGGGGGATGTTATAAGGTCTAGTGGGATCTAACATAGTGAAAATGGTTTGAAAATATAGGCCTTGAGCTTTATGAATGATCTCTAAGAAGTTAAGGTGCCTCTTATGGCTTGTTCATCCATGAGGGGTCCAAGTTTGCTTCTATTATAGTAGCTCAGAAAGGAGTGAGGATGAATGGTTTAGAATGTGTTTAGGGGGTATAATGGAGGTAATTTACATGATATATTCATCATCTAACACCCTTTAATTTATTCACACCAAGAAAAAACTAGTTTATGCTTTATTTGGCAAGTTGCTATCAAAGTGAAGTTTCCAACTCATTCCAAGGCATCCTTGGGTCTCAGTGCTTGTTGAGGATGTGCATAATTTACCATGGAACATCCAAAATCCTCTAAAACACCTCTCTAAAGTCCAAGTTCATAGATGCAATCAAGGGTAGCATATGGGCAAGTTTCATTCCAAGGGAGTTGACTATTTTTCTTTGGGTTCTCAATCCCTAAAATAGTCAAACAGAGATCCAAGTGATTTTTGGGGATGTAATACCTCATGAAAAGTGATGTTATTGTTCCATATTTTTTATTGAATTTACAGCCCTATATCCAAAGAACCAACATGCCAAATTTCAAAGCAAATTAAGGAAAGGAGGTTGAGTTTCCATAAGTGTAAAGTTGGCTAAGAACTCATTGAAAATGAGCAGTGATATCTATAGGTATGAGATGCAAGGTTGGTTTTGAACCCTATGATGATTGTATTAGAATATGAAGGAAAATACAAGAAACTCTACCTTATTTCAAGTGACCTTCATGAGCTAAGCTACTAAGTCAAAGCTGTTTTGATGTTTTATGACCTCCATGCCATTTCCCTATCCATACAGGCCTGAAAATGGCCACATACAACAAGGTCTGATAGTGGAGGGGAATTTTGTAGTTTTTTATTGATTTTAAGGGTTTTCAAGTGATTAATATTGAAATAAGGAAGAGGAAACCTCAAGGAACTCAATGGAGACCTAAACCTAGCTTAAACTAATCATGTAGCCTCGTCAAATGCATTAACATAGCCAATACTATAACTATCTCAGTTAGTACAAAGAAAATAGTCATGTTTAGGGGCTAAAAATGAGCATTATTGAACTATTTTGTGAACCTCTAGGGTGAATTTGGATATGGGTGATCCTAGCACCTAAAGAACATGAGAACAAAGGTCTAACACTATCAAACATGCCTAAGAGATGCAAAATAGGGTCATGCATGTTATTACTTGAGAGATCCTAGGTGAAGCCAAGCATGTGAGATGGTAAATAAGGACTGAGAAATATGGGAACAAGGATAATGAACACCAATCCAAGCTTAGGCCTAACCTGATAGGCTCCTTCAAGCAAAACACAATCATCTTTTCCTTAACCCTACAAGAAACTGTATTAGAAAACTCAATCTTGAGTTTGGAATTAGATGAAAGACCATCCTTAGGAGTTAACAGAAAAACTAGTGGAGATAATGTTCAAAACCCATTATACCACATTTAATAATTGGATTTCTTAGATCATGAAGGGAAGTGCCCCTTGTTCAGTCTCAGATAGGGGCCACTTTTCCCTTACACAAGCTTTGAAAATTGGGGAGTAGGGTCAAAATCATGAATCAAAGGTAAAGGGAGGTTTATAAGAAGGGTTTTTGAGTTTAAAAATACATATAACCATTAGATAAACAGGTTTTTAAGGTTTTAAAATATGCCAAACACCTATAGTTGCTAAATTTGTAGTTGTACCTACTTGAGTAAGCATTTGAGCTAATGTGCAAACATGGGCCACCTTTCACTTATTATTCAAATTAAGTCATTATAATGATTGGATTATGTTTATAGGATGTATAAATATGTGTTTATACTACTTTATTATAGGTATTTCCTTTAATTGTCCACTTTGAGCTCAAACTACCAATAAGCCTCATAGAATGCAAGAAGACAACTCAAATGCTAGGTTTAAGAGCTCATAAATTCAATGAAAAATTTCATGCTGCTGTGATCCAATTGGAGATGATATATAGGTCCATTTATTTGATTTTAGGACAATTTTAAGGGAGCTTCAATGTGCACATTTCATGAATAAAGCCAAAAGGGTTAAGTCACTTCAAACCCTCCAAATGATTATTTTGGAACCCTATGAGGAAACTAAGAAAATTTATGAACCCAAATGGTTCTTTAAAGATTTAAAACCAAAATTAAAGCCTTTAAGACTCTCCTAGTGATCATCTCATGCTAATGGTCTTCACTTGTAGGTATAGGGTTGTATGGAATAGGCCAAAATAAGGCATTTAATGATGGAACAAGGGTCTGTACAAGTGGTAAGAGGTTAAAATTCAACATGGAAGATTATTATGAGGTGTAAAAACTTAATTAATTTCCATTTATCTTATGTTTTTTATGTATAATCACAAAATAGGTATTTTTGTGCTTCTAGGCTAAAGAGGCCTAATTAGGCTTAATTGAGAAGGCTAATGAACTGATAGACCTATTTTCATTAGGAGTCAGACCCTGAAACTTGTCTTAGGTATTAAGGATGGAAATGGGTCCTCAAAAAAATTTAAAAAAAGTCTTTAAGGTCTGTACACTTTCCTATGTAGGTGGATTTATGCCAAAATAGGGCTACAAGGAGATAAGGCCTAGTGAAGGCTAGGTAGTCAAATTGGGGACTTGGAGAGAGTTTGATGGATCCAAGTGGCATGTTTCTAATAAAAAAATATTTAATATTCATTCCATGAATAATATTGGCATAACTAAATCTAAATCCTAATTTTAGCTATTTTGGCCAAATGGGGCCTAGTGAGGTGAAGAGACCTATTAACACCTATGAGGATAACTGATGGTTTCAGGTGGTGTGGTAGTATAATATGATCCATGATGAATCCAATGTGTCTTTTTGATGTATATGAAACTATCCAATATCCCTCATGATCAAATTCTCACATTTCACCTCTTATCAAGGAGTTACAAAGCCAAAAGATGCTTGTGAAGGGTTTCTATGCCACATGTAAGGAAGATGCTCAGTTTGGAAGGTTTTAAGGTCTAGATCAGTTTAATGAATCTTCCTAAACCTCATACACATGAATTTTAATATATTTTATCATGGTGACACATGGATTTGGGCCCCTTCAATTTCCCTTTCTCTCTCTCTTCCTCCAATTCTATAAATGCAAGCCATTTTGGCTTTGTAGGGGATTCCAAATTTTGTTATTGTGAAGCCCTACCAAAATTGTACCTTTATTTTTAATTATATTAATGAGAATCAAGCTGGTTTTACTCAAATTTAATTTTCAATATGTGTTGAAGTGATATCTTTTAATGTCAAGTATATATTAGGTTCATCTTGCTTTCATACAATCCTTGAATATGTTGTTGTAAAGTGGCTTCCCTTAGCAAGTTTCATGAATTTCATGCTATTATAATATGATATTGAAGTGTGTATGAGTTTATTAGTGTCATATGTGACCTTATTTTCACTTGCATTCATTTTTTGAGTGACTCTTTACCTTCATGAGAAACACTAAAGCTAGGAGCTCCATCAATGGTGTTGAGGCTAGTTTGACTATCTTAGTCGATTAGGAAAATTGTATGTGTATGTGGAACCAAATATTGGTGTATCAACTCTTAATTTAGGTTAGTTTTATGCATCTCTCTCTCCATTTCACCCATGATAGGTAGTTTTAGGAGCATAATCACATCAAGCCATATCTAGGGAGATAGCCCTCATATTACTAGAGGTATACTTCCACTATAGATGCCCCACACACCTAGAAGTACTACCATGTTGCCCAAATATTGAAGAGGCATGAACATCCTCTTCTAGGGTGAAATATTTGAAGACAAAAAATATTACATCTAAAACTTCTTTAACATCTCTCTTATGTACTTGGCTTGTGAGATAAATACACCTTTTTTAGATTGAGTGATTTGTAACCCAAGAAAGAGTGATAGTTCTCCTAGCATGGACATCTCAAACTCTTTCTTCATCACCTCTACAAAGGCCTTGGTTATGTTCTCATTATTTCTACTAAACATTATATCATCCACATAGATAACTACTATCATCTGATGGTAATCTTCTATTTTGATGTATTAATTACTATCTTTAACTCCTCTTTTGATTCCTTGATCCAATGGATACCTATCTAACCTAACATACCAATCTCTAGGAACTTTATTTATACCATAGAGAGAATTTTTTAATATGCAAAAATATTATATATCATAAGATAGTGATAACTCCTTAGGTTGCTTAATGTACACCTTTTATTTTAAATTCCCATTCAAAAAGGTATATTTGACATCCATATGGTATACCTTGAACCCTTTGAATCATGCATATGCTATAAAATATCTAATAGCCTCCAATCTTTCTACTGGTGTAAAAGTCTCCTCAAAGTTTACCCCTTCAACTTATGCATATACTTTACATACTAATTAGCCTTGTTCCTAGTGATTTCTCCTTCTTCATTCAACTTGTTTCTAAACACCAATTTTATGCTAGTGACATTCTTATCTTTAGGCCTAGGAACTAGTTCCCAAGTCTCATTCTTCTCAATTTGGTCTACATCCTCATTCATATCATCTATCCAAAAATTTGTCTTTGATTGCTTATATAACATTCTTAGGTTTAATTTTGGATAATAAAGCAACATTATATTGATTTAGATTACTTACCAATATTCTCCTTATTTGCATACCTGCATTCTTATTGCCAATGATTTGAGATTCAAGGTGATCTTATTGAATCTATCTTGAGGGTCCTTCTGAGTCCTATCTCTCTTAAACTTATTCTTATTCTTCATCAACCTATCTAATCTCCTCTTCATTTTTGAAGTCCAGATTCTCTAAAGTGTCTTTTGATTATGAGTATGATTTCCTTGTCTACTTAATCCTCACATTGGTGTTCTCCACCATCTTTTGTATCCTCTTGTTATAATACATGTAATTTGAACTAATTGATGAGTATCATAAGAACATGTCTTCATCAGATCTGGAATCAAACTTTCCCTAGCCTTCATCATCTCTTTTTTATGAAACATTTTCTCTCAAACACTCTAAAGTGTTTCACATTGGTAGGTATGCCCTTCCATAGTTCATAAGGAGTCTTGTTGTCATTAGTACTTATTTGTTCTCTATTCAAAATGTAGACTATAGTGATTACTACCTATCTCCAATATCCATCAGATAATATAGACTCACTTTGCATAGTTCTAGCCATCTCTTGAACTATCCTATTTTTTATTTCCACTACCTAATTTTGCTGAGGTGTCCAAACTATTGAGAATTGTCCTCTTATTCCATGAACCTCATAGAAGTCATCAAACTCATTAGACCAAAACTCTCTTCCTCTATCAAATCTTAGGAACTTGATATTCCCATTCTTATCATTCTCAACAAGAGCCTTGAATGTCTTGAACTTGTCTAGAACTTCTAACTTTTCTTTCAATGATGTAACCCAAGTCATTTTTATGTAATCATCTATGATTAACATGAATTATATATTTCCTTGAATGATTTGAATTCTTGTAGGCCCATAGAGATCAGTGTGTATTAACTCTAAGGGTATTGTAGTAGAGTCTTCCTTAGAAATTGAACCATATTATACTCTGATCACCATGTTGACAAGCCTTGTAAGGTATGTTTGTAGGTTTGGTGATTTTAGGAATGTTCTTCACAGACTTCTTAGTGTTAATCTTGACTAGATTGACAAAGTTTAGCTGACCTAACCTTCTATGCCATAGTTAAATTTCATGTATCTTGATCATTAATAATCTCTCCTTCTTGATCTCATTCATGACATATAGATTGTTCTTAGTCCTCTTAGCATTGACAATTAGCCTTCTTGATTTGGCTCTCCTTATCTATGTGTCCTTGATTACACATTTGACTTACACTAGGTAAGTTATGTTCCAAACCTTCCACATACAACACATTTTGTGTCTTGGTATTCCCATTGTCTAAACTCAAGATACCTCTACCAGCTATATTGGTAGTTGTGTTTCCTCTAAACCTCAATGTTTCTATAACTTTATTCTTTAATGAGATGAACCTATTTTTATATCCTATCATATGGATTAAGAAACCAATATCTATATACCATTTCATGCCTTCATATTAAATGTGAAAGGTAGTCTAATTTAGCATAAAATCCTCTTTAGTCTTTTATTCCTCAGAAAATAGTCCATCTTGACTCTTGAGCTCAATATGATCAGTCCTAAATTGCTTTGGATTCCATACCAATGTTTAATCCTTCTCATGCATTATAGGAGATTCATATGTCTTGTTTAATCTTGAGTGCCTTCTAAATCTACTAGATTAAAATATTGTAATGTGTCCTATATTGTGATAGATGTAGAAAACAACATTTCTTTACTTACCTCTTGACTAACTACTCTTTTTCCCATGGTCCCATGATGGCTTATCCTTTATTGCATTGGATTACTAGATTAGTCTTTTCATGTTGGTACTCTTTACTTATTATGAATTCTCATTATCTTTCTCAAACTTTCTCATCTTATCTATGAGATTCTCATGCTCAACCTTCAATAAATATAGCTATACCTTAAACTAGTCATACTCAACTTTATTTGATCTAAATTTTGTATTGACTTTTTCTAGCTGATTCCTGAGTTCCTTATTCTTCTTTTAATGCTTAAAATTATTAAGGGAACTTATGAGTTTAGATTAAAGGTATACTTTAGTTTCTTTTTCTTTGTTTTCATAGTACACTTATTCATCATACATGTTGGCTTCTTCCTTTTGATCATTGGACACCTTGTGTTTCTTAGGATTACCTTCAAGTTATTAGACTTGTTTCAAAGGACTAGGATCTCATAATAATTTTTGGAAGAACAATGATTGAGAGGGGTTGGGGGGAATTATTATTCAAAAACTTTTACAACTTTACTTTATCATTCATGAGCTATTAAAGCAATATAGTGAGCTAGCAACTCATCAAGATCCCTTTATGTGAGCATGCGATAAGAGCATAACATAAACCACTTATTTGAGTGGAAAACCTTTGAGGTAAAGAAAACCCATTGATATATACAAATATACTATAGTCTTATAAGATAAACACCAAATTTAGTGAATCACCAACTCCACATGGAGCACCAACCCCAACTAGCTAAACACCAAATTAGCTAGACTTTAGCAAGCACCAACTTGTAAAGAGGCACCAAGCCCCTAGATGAATTAGAACCATCTCAAATACCTAATTTATTTAATAACATTTAGGATACCTTATTTCTCAACCAAATGATGGTGACCACCTCTTTATCTCTTCACAATCTTCTATCCCTCTTAAACTGCCTTCTAGGCTCCTTCGCTCAACTAGATCTCTTTAAGATAGATTGGGTCATTTAAACTTGATATTCATCTACAATACCCTTATTATATCTTCATGATAGTTTTTATACACCCTTATGATGGTATACAAGACCTATTTTATATCTTTACTGTGTTATATCCTCTACTGCAACTCACTCATTTTATAACTTTTCAATTAGGCCTATTAGGCCTTATTCTTATACTAGGATCTTAATCATACATCTCTTGGTCAACCATACACAAGTAACCACTTAGACTTTACACACAATAGGCCTTATTCCATATTAAAAAATGAATCAAACATTACATTAGGTTGGACATGGCTCAAATGGACCAAAGCCTTCTTTAGGCCTTAAAGAGACCTAATTCAATTAGGTCTTCATTAGTACAAGTTACCCTTTTATCTTCTTGGAACACTTTAAAACACCAAAAATAGAATTAAAACTTCATATCCCAAGCCTTGTTCTTATACTAGGCTCTTACACATATAAATCTTGGTCAACCATACACACTTGACCACTTATATTTTACACATAAGAGGCATTATTCCATGTAAAAAAGTGAATCAAACGTTACATTAGGTCAGCCATGGCTCAAATGGACCAAAGCCTTCTTTAGGCCTTAAAGAGACCTAATTCAATTAGGCCTTCATTAGTACATGTTACCCTTAGATATTCTTGGAACACTTTAACACACCAAAAATAGAATTAAAACTTCATATTCCACTCAAATAGATCCAACTAAGCTCATATTATATCAATGACACATTTTAGATCCAACCATCACTTGAAGCATACCATTAACACTATTCATAATTAGGCTTGTGAACCTACATAAAATCTATTTCGAATTACTAAAGATTAAACATAAATTAGATAATCAATCATGGAAATAAAACACATATACATAAGATATATTACCTAAAGTACATTTCCATATGCTTTATACTTCATAACTCAAGGTAAAATGACTTAAATCCTTCTATGCAAATAGCCCACTCATAACTACCAAAATACCTTCAAGCATAGTCATGGTGATAATGAACTTCAATAACTATGTAAATACCTTCAATGACATATTATGAATGTAGATGATCCTATGAGATCATTATACCATTATAAATAGAAAGATAATATGTTCAAATTTTAATATTGGTCTTGCAGACCAATCTCATAACTTCACTGTACACATACCTCACTAAGCCAGACAAGTCAACTTGTGAGCAACTTTTTCACTATAACCATTGACCTTAAAAAACTATAAAAACATCATGTATTAAAACTAATAAAAAACACCTCCATGGACTTGATTCCATCATTATTCCATGTTAACACATCCCTAATCATCTTCTCACTACTGTTTGGGTTTCTCACTATTTCTACCATTAGGCCTACTAGTGACTGGCTAACTTGGATGACTATTTTAGCATAAATAAGGGATATAAAATATCTATAAACCACCATGGACATAAAATAAAAGTATAAAAATTTATCCTCCATCTATCTAACAACTTTGACTTGGTCAACTCTGACTGCTATAAAAAATCTTTGATAAATAAGGCCTTTCTTGTAGGGTCCACTCACTCACCTAAAGAATCAATCAGACTTGGAGATGCTTGGGATATTTAAATAGAAAATCAAATCACTAAAATAGCCATACCAATCCATTCTGATCACTTTAGAACAACTTATTTCATATCAAGCCACTTTTAGGGTTCTTTCAGGGTTTAAACCATCTTCCACTATTAACAATCATTCATATAGCTTATACCCTCATTAAAAAAAATAATGCCTAAAAATTTGATCTATGACCCTTCCCCATCTACCATTAATATATTAAGTTCTTATGTAGAGGTTACATGTGTCAGGGAAGTCCAAGAATAAACACACCTCTGTTCTGATTCCTCTTGTTGGATCTTGCTCCTTAGAAAGAGCACAGTATGATTACCAAATATAAGTAATTATAAATGCGAAAATAACTAGAAACACAAATAGCTAGAATTCACCAATAGCACAGAATATGAGAGACAATACACTATCTTGTATTAACACTTTACAGAAAAGAATACAACAAAGAGCCGCCACACTCTTTCACCTTATAGAGGTTTGCCACACCTCAAGTGTATAGTAATTCTTCTCACACAACACTCTCCTACACAAAAAACAGTCCCAACAACCAACTCACAAACAGAATTGGTGTTCACCTCTCCAACTAGTCAGTAATAACCCTGCCAGTTCACCAAGCACTCAAAAGTACTTCAAGTTGATCTCCCATGAACCTGCAACCTACAATTCAACAGACCATACTCACATGTAGATCTCCTATGAGCTTGCAACAACCTGCAACTCAATGATCTTACAATGGAAGCAACTTACTTGCCTTCCTTTCTATCTCATGCCTTAATTACAATACATGCCAATGGGTCTATAAATAGATCCCTAACTCAAACACTAACTCAGACTCTTAATTTAGACAATTATCCTCGCAACCAAAGACTCTAACTGGCCTTTACATGCAAACACTTCATTCACTTAACTAACTGTCTGTGTAACGAGCAATTCTGGAACATACAGGTGACCGACGTCAGTCCTGCTAGTCTGGTTCTGTCGACGTCGGCCGACTACCTGCCATCGCCGGTGGCCTTCTGCACTGGTCACGATCGACGTCGATCCTACTGCTGACACCAGTGCTCCTAGATCTCAGCAACCTTCCTGTTCCACCTGTTTGCAAAGAGTTGAAGCTTTTAGCTCCACAACTCAACAATCTCCCACTTGGAGATAAACAGCTACAACCTGTACATGTACCTGTACTTCATCTAGTTTGTTCCCTTGGCTTTGTATCCCTCCTCAAGATCACTCTTGAAGACCAACCACCACAAACCTGTAGTGCAAAACCTGTCATCCAAATCCCCTGCCACATCCACATCTACAACCATGTAGAAAATAACCTGAACCTACATAACATGTGCACCTGCTGCTAGTCCCTGTAAGAATCCACTGAACTGTCCTCCAATGGTTCTCTCCTGGATTGGCTCCAACTTGTGACAACTCCCACTACTTGGGAAAATTTAGGTTTAGTACATACCATGCACTCAATCTCATTATGTGAATCAAGACACCTGTTCATAGAACTGTCCAACCATCGGTGTGCTAACCGGTTGCACACAATCATCCTAAAACAAAGTCAACATGTGACCTCCCATGTCTCTAGAACACACTCATGCCAAAGAATCTTGCTGCTCCTAGATTCTCCATGACAAACACCTGAACTAGCTTTACCTTTAGTTCAGCAATACCTGTATATGTAACCCTGCAACAAGCACATCATACAGAAATAGGATAGTGTAGCTAATACTATCCAACCTGGTAAAGAGAAGCACAATGATCAAACCTCCATTGCCCTATAGCTAACACAAGACCATATACCATGATCTTCCATCTCACGTATCCATTTCCACTCTTCTTTATCCTGAACATCCATTCGTCTCTTAGTGCTTACTTCCAGCTGGCCACTCTACCCAAAACACCTATTTGGTTCTCCTCCAAGGAATCACATCCTCATCCATGCCTAGCTCCCACTGTTTCCTGGATCTACCTATTCTACTTCTTCAAAAACTTCCTGGTCCTATGCCATAAGTGAGCAACAAGTAGTGTAAAGAAGGGAAATGATGAATTTAAGAACTTACTTGCACCTTCAGTCCTCCATATGGGTGCTTGAGACTCCATGACAGCTTGCTGTCCACCCAAAATTCATCTCAGTAATCGATGCCAGTCACATCTCAGTCTGTAGATGACCAAAGTCAGTTTCCTGCGACTGCCACCTTGCCGACGTCGGTTTCCCCTAGCCGACACCGGTCAATATTTGCCCTGAGTCACCGACGTCAGTTTGCACATAGCCGACGTCAGTCCCTGTCTGGACGTCGACACCAATTTTCCTGCCGACGTCGGTCTCTGTGTTTTTCTTGTGAGACCTGACTTTTTCCCGCGAGCTCTTTTTGGATCAAATCCTTG
This sequence comes from Torreya grandis, assembly GCA_037957365.1. Taxonomy (NCBI): domain Eukaryota; kingdom Viridiplantae; phylum Streptophyta; class Pinopsida; order Cupressales; family Taxaceae; genus Torreya; species Torreya grandis. The sequence continues at coordinate 189,361 of JARHVA010001545.1, read as the reverse complement.
TCCAAATCACCCTTGCTCTGCTTAGAATTCTTCTGCATCTTGTGCTGAACTCTGTCCGTCACCTTCTCCTTGAAAACCAAGGCTTTCCTATTCTTGTCACTAACATCAGATTCCTCAAGAAATGTTACCTTCTTCTTCTGCATACAGAAACCATGATCCATACCTTCCAAATCTGAAAGCATATCCTTTGACTCAAGAACAAGCATCTCCTTCTTATCTATGTGACCAAGCCTATCAAGTCACATCTCTGAATCTACAGCTAAAGTAGAAAACCTAGAAAGAGAATCAGTAGTACAAGTAGATAGATAAAGCGTACCTACTTTCTTACCTCTAGCTACAATAAGTGTACCCTTGGTAACCTTCCAATAGTTCGCTGTGAGAGTTACTGTGCAACCCTCATCACCCAAACTTCTAATAGAAATTAAATTCTGCTCCAGAACTGGGACATGCATGACTTCTTTTAACACCCATGTGTTACCTATTTGCAGTTTCAGCTTCACTTTCCCTTTGCCAACAATCTGACAAGGCTTACCATCCCCTACATAAATTTCTCCAAGATCTTTCTGGACATACTCATAAAAAAATTCCCTATGTGGGGATGCATGACAAGAGGCACCAAAATCTAAAACCCAAGATTCTACTTTATCCAAAGAACATACCAGAGCATCCCGTGTAGCATAATCTGCAACATCTGCTTCTTCTTCATGTTCTTCATGCTGATCTGTACCTGATCTACAATCTCTCTTTAAGCGCCCTTGCTTTCCACACTTCCAACAGGTTATTCTACCATGCCTGGACTTGGATCTTCTGCCTGTCTTGGACCTTGATCTCCTATGCTCTATCTTTTCTCTTTGCCTTCCTCTACCTTCAACACTCAAAGCATTCCCTGATGATTCACCTGTGCTATTCCTACGTATCTCTTCATTCAAGATCACACTTACAACATCATCCACTTTTAAGACTTTTGAAGGAGACACAGTGTTAGAAACTGCCATTACCAAACCTTCCCAACTTTCAGGTAATGAACACAAGATTAAGAGAGCTCTAATTTCATCATCAAATACAATATTGACTGAACTTAACTGGTTTACCAAACCATGGAAATCACTAAGATGGTTATGAACAGATCCACCTTCCAACATTTGCAAATTAAATAAATGCTTCATAAGAAATACCTTATTAGAAGCTGAGGGTTTTTCATATAAATTTGCCAAAGATTTCATCAACTCCATCGTTGTCTTACACTGTGATAAGCTGGAAATCATAGATGATGCAAGACTCAATCTAATAGATCCTAGAGCCTTTCGATCAAGAACCTCCCATTCTTCATCTTTCATATCCGAGGGTTTGCAAGTAACCCCTCCCAACGGTAAGTACAAATCTTTTTGATACAGATAATCCTCAATCTGCATCCTCCATAATTGGTAGTTCTTGCCATTAAACTTTTCCATCCATAGCTTACTATCTTCTATCATTGCTCAACTCCCACTCAAATAGAAACCCTGTGAGTACCTGTAATCAAAACACACTAACCAGATCTAATCCAATCTGTTAGTATCCCAACCAAAAGCTCTGATACCACTTGTCAGGGAAGTCCAAGAACAAACACACCTCTGTTCTGATTCCTCTTGTTGGATCTTGCTCCTCAGAAAGAGCACAATATGATTACCAAATATAAGCAATTATAAATGCGGAAATAACCAGAAACACAAATAGCTAGAATTCACCAATAGCACAGAATATGAGAGACAATACACTATCTTGTATTAACACTTTACAAAAAAGAATACAATAAAGAGACGCCACACTCTTTCACCTTACAGAGGTTTGCCACACCTCAAGTGTATAATAATTATTCTCACACAACACTCTCCTACACAAAAAATGGTCCCAACAACCAACTCACAAACAAAATTGGTGTTCACCTCTCCAACTAGTCAGTAATAACCTTGCCAATTCACCAAGCACTCAAAAGTACTTCAAGTTGATCTCCCATGAACCTGCAACCTGTAATTCAATAGACCATACTCACATGTAGATCTCCTATGAGCTTGCAACAACCTGCAACTCAATGATCTTACAATGGAAGCAACTTACTTGCCTTCCTTTCTATCTCATGCCTTAATTACAATACATGCCAATGGATCTATAAATAGATCCCTAACTCAAACACTAACTTAGACTCTTAATTTAGACAATTATCCTCGCAACCAAAGACTCTAACTGGCCTTTACATGCAAACACTTTGTTCGCTTAACTAACTGTCCATGTAACGAGCAGTTCTAGAACATACAGGCGACCGATGTCAGTCCCTACTGGTCTAGTTTTGTCGACATCGGCCGACTACCTGCCATCGCCGGTGGCCTTCTACACTGGTCACGACCGACGTTGGTCCTGCTGCCGATGCCAGTGCTCCTGGATCTCAGCAACCTTCCTGTTCCACCTGTTTCCAAAGAGTTGAAGCTTTTAGCTCCACAACTCAACATGTGCCAATGATCATAAGAAAAACCTTCTCGAGTAGAGAACCCTTCATTTTATGCACTCAAGAGACCTCAAAACCACTTTTCATGCCTTTTATTGAAAACCATGACCTCAAATTTTTTTAACATGATTTTAAAAAAATATAATAACTTTTAAAACACTCAAATATCAATAATTCCTTGGAAAAAAAACCTCATACCCCATTAGTCCATACTCTTTCTCTTTACTTCCTTAGACCTTGACCTATAAACCACATTAGGCCTTAAAACTGACCTTCATGCCTATTTCCATTTTATATTCACCTCACTCACATAATCAAGAAAACTCTATAATTATTATACATATCTATACATCCTTCACATACCTTGACAACAAACCATTATACCTCATTAGGCTAGGTAGGGTAGAAGTGATCTAGGTGCAAACTAGGTCTGTAGGTCCCACCCTTAGAGGTTCACCCCGAGACTCACATGAGTGATATAATGCCTCATATACATGCTCAATAAAACTCATACAAAATTTAATGACTATTTTAATTCATATCACCAAGCCATCATGGCCCTTCATGCACAAGACTAGACATCCTATGCACATACCTTCTCAAGTCACTTACTAGGTTCAAACACTTGACAAATTTGACAAAAAGGACCTTCCATGCTAACCTTCACATCAATTATGTAGTAATAATAACATATACCAAACATGACTTACAATCTCAGAATCACTACAACACTGATCAATATCTTCTCTCATAGATACATTCTTCAATGACCTCATGAACACCTTTCTCAAGAAATTTTGACATCAATGACAACACCAATGCCAAACCTTAACAATAAGAACAATGCTTGATAGGTTCTCTACTTTAGGAGTTATAATGTAATTTTATCAATCTCTGATCATCCTATAACCACATTCTAACACCATACATGCTATAATATTTCTTAAAATGCTTATCCTTGTAAAAAGCACATACCACCCTCAAACATGACCTAAAATGATTTGATAGACTTTGGGGTGCATGACAAACATGGTAGGAGATTATTGCATGACTATATGACTTCAAAGACATAACTAAAACTAATAAAGTGAATACATGACAACACCAGTAGCTTATGAAGGACCTTTAGATTATACAAGTACATAAAGAGACCAAACCTTAAACAATGTTAATTAAGGACTTTATTGACCACTATAAGACCACTACAAGATCTAGATGACTATATAAAAGGTTAGATATCCCTATGAAAAGGTTTAAAACTATAGGGGTTGACTCATTTTGACCTAGGGGTCAAAATTGGTCAATATTAACTAAGGTAGAGACACTCAGAGAGTGTAAGAGGCTAATGGGTGAGATTACTAAGATATTCAATCTATTTATGTTCAAATTTAGTATTTCCAATGCTAAGTTTGAGACTACCTATGTACTATACAAAACAATAAGGCTGATGAGGAGTCTAATATTATAATGCGGAGTACATTATTAGTTACTCCTTTAGGCACTTAGTCTTAAGTGAAAGTTCACATAGTAGTGTATTTCCTACTAGGCATACTTTGATTGACCTTTCACATGTAAATACTTAGTATAATTTTATATTGAGCATGGAACTACCATCCTCTTCCAAAAGTGCCTAGTTAAAACCATAGATATATGTGTATTCATGTATCATAATGTAATGATACTTGGGTCTCTATTCTATTATAGGCATATATATGTATTTATATTATGATCATGTAATTTTGGCCAATTATTTTGTGAATATCCCATGCATGCATATTTTTCATGAATTATAAGTATTGAATCTATAATTGGAGATGTAAAATTAGAAATTACTTAGAGGATGAGAAAACCCACCCCAAAGTTATATATTCCTATATCCTTCTGATTGTAAAGGGAAAATAATTCTGACTATTAAGGTGAATAATTTTTTTTATGGATTATTCTACAAGTTTATCTTGATGTGCAATTTTTTTCTTCTCCAAACCTTATTCATTGAAGAAGTTCCATCATTCTGGTATTATCAATGTTTGTGTTGTGTATAAGTATTGTTTGATATAACTATTCATATTGTGGAATAGATAATTTAATTTCTTTGTATTTAATAATCATAATTTCCCTTTGTATATTTGTAATTACAATCATACATTCATAACAATTTTTTTTAATGTAAAATAAAGTTCACTATATTTTATTTCCTTAGAATCCTAACTATGTTTTTATATTTTGTGTGCTAATAGTAACTTGCAACAAGAATTAGTTTCCTACTACATGTCCAATCCATATTATAGGATCTAGTTTGGAAGGGTTTTATCTATCTTTGATTCATATACATTATATTATTCCATACATTTATCTCATTTTTTAGATTATTTTGATCATGAAAATTTAGGATAGATGAACCCACACATCTTAAGTAAATATTAAAATCATGTCATATCCAAACCATCTAAGGTAAACAACTACTCTACTAACCATTATTCCACCACTAGGTTATTTAAAAAATTGAATACTTTACAAATCATGCCTTGGGGTGAATATTTTCACTAATCCTAAAAAATTAAAGGCTATCTCATCATATTTAATAGTTTTCATAAACCCATATAAATAAGAATTTATCTATTTTTATAAGGAGGGACACCTTTTTGTTTCTTGAAATATCACTTGAGTTATGCAAGATATCCCTAGAAGACTAATAAGGTCCACCTTAAAAACTAACCTACTATTCTTACCCTTACAAATCCATAGAAAGCTTAGGTTAGATAGAGGCATCTTATGGGTATCCTAGACCTGATCCTATTCCAAAATCAAAAGAGGTCATTTTCCTCCATGTGTTATGGCCCTAGCTTAGTTAGCTAGTTTTACTATAGTTGTGCCTAGAGACATGCATGATTTACCTAAAAACCCTAAAAAGTTTCTTCCTTCAAATTTTAACTCAAGAGGGAGGAATGATAAAGAAGATATAAATGTGTTCAAAACTACCTTAGGGATACTAAATTTAACCCATGAAGATGTGGCATGTAGACTCTTCCCTTTTACCTTGTAAGATGTTATTTATGACTAGTTCCTCAATATCCCAAACTATTCAATCACCTCTTAGACTTAGTGTCAATATATCTTCTTGGCATAATTTGGATAGGTAATTAGCCCAAGTTTCATATACCAACATTTTGAAATCATGAGGAGAGATCTCAATGAGATAATCAAAGCCTTTAATATATGACTCCAAAAGATGTATAGCCAATTTGACAATGAATATAAACCTAATGCTGTGTTATCCCTTGAAATGTATAATAATGCCTTGGATTCCATGATAAATGTCTTTTTCCTTAGAACACCCAATATTACTACACTATCACTCACTTATCTTGAAGCTATAAATATTGATAGGTAGTTGAATCTCTAGTTACAATTTTTGGCCCTTCCTAATATTGGTCCTAACTTTCCAATATTCAACCCCATTCCAAATTCCAATCATAATGTTATGTCTCAAAATAATTTCCAAGTGTATACACAATTACCTTTGTCACATGTTTCACCTAACCATAATCTTAGCTTTATGAATAATTTTGTGCCTACACCTAATCAACAAAATTAGAACCAATCTAGGATAGAATTCATACTAATACTACAAAAGGTAATTCTTATGATTCTATAAAAGTAGAATTGGATGTTATCTAATAGATGATAAAAAAGCTAAGTAATGAGTTCTTGAGCATGCATAAGTGAATTTAAAGCACTAGAGAGAGAGTAATAATCAAAATTTTGCATACCAGAGATATAATAGGCCTTTCAATAGATTTGAAAGTATCATAAAACAACAACCACTTAATAAGATACATGAAATATATTTCTTGGAGGCAACACTACCTAATTGGTGCCAAGTCCAAAATACAACACAACATGGTGAGTTGGATTGCAAAGAGTTTTTCACTACTTTTGATATTTTTTAGAAGTAAATGGATAGGTGTGAGAGTTTCTTAAATTAGCTAGATACAGCTCCTTCCACTACTCTAGGTCCTTCCAACATAGCAATGGTATTTGAGACATATGATTTCCCATTTTTGAGGGAAGATAAGAATGAACCTAAAGATAATATAGATGATATTTATGCATTTCAATAATTATAAATGAATAATTACAACTTGAGGAATAAACTACCAGTTACATTTTGACACCCCCAAATAATAGTGCCATTACTCATCCAAATCTTAAGGCAAACAAAAAATTATGTCCTCCAAAAATATGTGATCACTAATAAAATATAGAGCCACATAACAAAGGTCAGTACAATATAGCCAAGGATATGAATAATATCAAGACAAATATCAGTCTTCATAAAATCACTTAAATTACAAAAAAATAGAATTATTATTAAAGGACCTGATTAGGAGACCACATACTAATAAATCAAATACAATCATACCAACATGAAAATTTACAAGGATAAGCTTAAGGTACCACCTTTTACACTAACCATTAGAATGTTTGGTAAGAATGTACATAATTTTCTAACTGAATCAGGTGCCTTGGCCAATGTGATGCCCATAACTATATGTAAGAAACTAGGTTTGATCCCAAATAAATCTAAAAGAGTGGTCTTACAATTGGATAAGTCCTCAGTACCATGTTTTGGGGAGTTAAAAAATGTGCATATACAACTTAGATTTAATCTACATGTAAAATAATACATATACATTTTAGTGGTTGACATTATTGAGGCTTATGAATTACTAATGAGTTTATATTGGTCAAAAATGTTGAATGGGTACATGGCAACAAACTTCTCACATACGTGGTTGCTTTGGAAAGGAGTAGCCAATCATATTCAAGTAGAACAAAAACTGTAGATGATGTACCTAATTACATGATATAATGCCAATAATGAGAAGGTCAACTTTGCATCCTTACATGTCAGTGTTCATATATTCACTACCAAACATGAATCTTATGAGAAATAATTTGAAGGTCTTTCACAGTTATGTACTATGTACTTTGATACTGTCAAATTAAATAAAGTTTTTAGTGTTGGCATATATTTGATCAACCTATATGAGAATAAAATTTAGTCACATATAGGTAGTAATTCCCTTGCACCAATAATCAAGTTGAGTATGAAGCTCTAATTTTTGGCTTACATTTTTCACTAAAGCACAATGTCAAGAAATTATAGATATTTGGTGATTTAGAACTAGTTGTCAATCAAATCAGAAGAAAATTTCAATGCAAGATTGCCTAATTAAAAAACCATAAACAAAAATCTTGGGATATAATTGAGTCCTTCAAATCATTCAACATTAGAGCTATTCTAAGGAAAAAAATTAGACAAGAAATTCACTAGTAGCTTCAACTACCAACTTGGCACCGCTCCAGGAATCTAAGATATATAAATTTTTGATGCAGTTGGTTCCTATCCTTTCTATCCTAGACAACATGGATAACTTTTAGGTGTTTGATTATGATCACAATGTCATATAGTTTATGAGTAATTATGGATCCTTTGAATCTCAAATAATATATGAAAGATATGTTGAGATTATAAACATATAAGACCTAGGAGAAGATGGCATCTTACAACTGAAAGAGAATCATATACATTTGGAAATGGTATCATTGGAGAAATTTTTTGACATGGATCCATAGGCTAAAAATAGTAGTTCAAGAGGACCGAATCTATTTTTTTTAAAGAGAATTTAGGAACCAATACAAATCCTTAGTATGTCAATATTAGTTTAAGTTGATTTAAACATGAGAAATAAAGATTGAAAGATATACTAAAAGAATACAAAGATGTGATAGTCTAGACATACAAATATTTGAAAATAATTTATCCCAAGGTAATCACACATAATATCCTTTTGAATCCAGAGCACAGGCCCTTTAGGTAGCAACAAAGACCAGTGAATCTAATTCTAGAGCCCTCATTTAGACATAAGTTCAAAATTTATTGGACATTAAGATTATATTTTTGATCAGGCATTCCACTTGGGTCTCCAACTTAGTGCATGTTAGAAAAAGAATAGATAAATCAAACTATGTGTTGACTTCAAAAACTTGAAGAAAACATCAAAAAATGATAACTATCCTTTGCCTTGATTAGATGAAGTAATTTAGATGATCAATGTGTCTAAAATCATGCCCTTTCTAGATGGATTTTCAGGATATAATCAAGTGTTAGTAGAAGCATAATATAAAATGAAGACCACCTTTACCACCAAGTAGGGTACTTTTGCATATAAAAAGATGCCTTTTGACTTGATTAATTTAGGATTGACTTTTTATCATGCCATGTTTTTATTTCAAGAAATCTTTGGAAAATGTATCATCATATACATGGCTGATCTTAAAGTGTTTTCAAATAATAGATATGATCACTTAGTTCACCTACTAAGATTATTTGACATGTGTGATGATTCTATAAAATATCTCATTATATCAATAAAATAACAACATTGTATCTTGAATAAATTATATTTTAAATTGAACTTAGATGTAGTTTAAGAACTTATTGTTATTTTAAAATAAAATATAGGATAATGTCTAGTCTATTCTTTATATATCAATGCACTCTATATTGTTTTTATTTTCTAAAAAGTTATTGGAGATTTTTTTTTTTTTTTTAATATTTAAGATAAAATTATTCATAATGCTGATGTCAAAGTTTGAATATTTCAAATACCAAATCAAGAACACTCTTCATGTAGTTATGGAGATCCTCACTAGCTTTGAAGTCTAATCCAAATTATCTTCAAGTTTATTCATTTGATATTCATATGGATGTACTATTTATGCATGATCATATAGGACATTCAAATACCTTTGTATCAATGAAAAATATGTCCTGTGTTTTTGTGTTGGTTTGTTTGATGTTTTGGTCTATGTATGTGTAAGGAAAGATTTGATAGGTTCTATAAAATATAAAAAATAGTGAACAATAACATGTCTAATCATAAATATAATTTTATATTCATATTCTTGCTAAAAATAGACAAGTTCAAAAAAATAATTATCTTGATCAGATCTCATATGCAAAAGTTATGAGCATTTTATTAGGCTTTGTTCATGTATAGTTGAAGCTCTAGAGTTCATTAATGAAGCTCCAAAATACATTGGCCAAAACTCTAAATTTGCCCAGATTTGAGTCTAAAGATGCAAAAAATAATTTTTTAGGTTTGGTATTCTAAAGGATGCATAAAGGAATGTCTTGGAACAAGTTTTATAGATTTTTTATTTATAATTTTTCTATAAAATATAAATTTATAAAAATATACATCACAGTACAAAGGTCTACAACAATGGAAACATGAAGTCAAAGTGAGATGGTTATTATCTATTTTTGATGTATTTATAAAAATATATATTTATAAAAATGACAAGATATTTATAGTACTACTATGAATATCTTACATCTCAAAGTTGTTGAAAATAACCAAGTTTGTAATATTGTTATCTGATTTGCTAAGTTGTTAGCTTAAGAATAAGAATTGGTTTCTAAACTAATTTGCTAGGTTGTTAATGTTAGTAAATTAGTTCCAAACTGATTTATTAATTTGTTAGAATAATAATAATCTAAGTTGTTATTCTAAAATAATAATTAGTTTCAAACTAATTTGTTATGTTGTTATTCTCAAACAACAATTTATTAAAGGAGTTGTATTATAAATAGAACCTATTCATTCATTGTGAGAGTTAAAAAAATAAAACAAAGTAGAGTGTGAATTAATAATTTTTAGATTTTAATCATTTTTAGAAGTAATGAGAAGTTTTTAATTTTTTTTCAAAGCTAAAATTTGATCCACATCCTATTCTAAGGAAAAGCAAGGGCCTACTCAACCAAGGAAGCATGATTTATGTTTGGTAATTATATGTTTATTTTATATTATTGTGTGTTTTAATATTTGTCATTTATTATTTTATGAAACATATTATGATATATGTTTAACTTGCAGGTATTTGTGTTTATGTATTTTGTTTTTTAATCAAGTTTAATTTTAGCCATTTGGTTTTCAAGTATTTCTATTTTCTGCAATTAACATTCTATGAAAATAATTAAAGGTGTGTTTATTTGAAAAGAAAAGAATTTTTATTTCAAAAATTCAATTTCAAAAAGTGTGTTTGTTTTATATTATTTTAAATTACAATAAAAAGAGTTTAATTTCATAATCATTGGATCAAATTTCAATTCATGCAAGTAGATTATATCTTTAAGACTAATTGATCCACAAGAAACCCTTAAAAACCTAAATTTGGTCCTTATCCTTTAAACCTTATTGTATACAATCATTGGACACCATCCCTAGTTTGATATGACAACAATTATGAGTTGATTAAATGAATGGATTAATGATACCTATCATTTTTGGTGTCATTACTAGGGACTTCAAAGTTTTAGTAAGGTATAAATCATAAGCTAACAATTGATTACAACAAATTTTAATAAAAAGCAAAAGTTAAATATGAGATAAAATTTGGTAAATTAGATGAATCCAAAAAATAGGCTTAGGAAAGATAGAGTTCAACCAATAAGAAAAAACTTTGACTATCATATTGTCCTAAACCAAGATGGGATTACTCCAATGAAAAACATATCCCCGTATATACTAGGTAATTTTATGGATATTCAATAGAAGATCATGATCAATTATTATTTTATTAAAAAGTAGTATGTCTAACTTATGACTACCAAATAAATAATCAAAAACTGAAACTATTTCCTTTCACTTAAGAAATTAGGTATGAGGTGATTTATGGGTTTGTAGCCACATTCCATTCATTTATGAGATGAAATAAAAAAACATATTTTAGAAAATAATCAAGACTCTTTTAGGGTAAAAGAGTAATTATTCTATATAAAATAAAAGGAAGATGAAGTTATAGAATATTATCTAGATGGATTCTTATTTGTCTATAGAAGATGTGGACATGAATTTGATGAAGACCTTAATAAGATATTTTTCTTAAAAGGATTAAATGATTATGCTCTAGATTCATTGAATCTAATGGGAAATGGTGATGCATATAAATTAGGTTTCGATGAGATTATTGAATTGGTTAAGAATTATTCAAGAGTAAATGTTAGAAAGCTGAGAATAAATAAAGAAAAAAATCTTATACTCAATCAACAAAGAAGGTTTCCTACTCCCATTATCTAGTCTTCACAAACTGAACAATAAATAAGTATGGGATTTAATGTTACAAATTATTCTAATGTTTAATAAATACATTGAATAGTTCACCACTCACCATCACAAAAAAATTATATAAAAATGAAATTTTAAACCCTCTCAATGAGTAATCCAATAAAAAAGAAGACATTCAAGAATTAGAGGAGGAATTGACAAGTTGTTTGGAAGAGGCTAGTATAGCTTTAAAGTATGATACACCTTCCTTTTAAGAACACCCAACCAACTTAGAATCTAATTACAATTAAATTTTAATCATGCACCTCATCATCTCTTATTGAAATTTCTCATTCTGAAATCTAGGGAAGTATGTTCAATCTATCCAAAGATAAAACAAATTATAGTTCAACTAAGAAAAGCATTGAATATAAATAGTTGGTTGAATGATGAAAAAAATTTATAATTTTAGATTTTTTAGAAAGCATATTTAAAAGGAAAAATGATTTGAATAAATGTTGTTTTGGATATTTTATGTATGACTACCAAATTTATTATACAAACACAAAAAATGTACACATAAAATAATGGTTTCAAAAGGAAGCATGTACATGATACTTGATGTTCAAAAAGAACCACGACTACCAAATAAAGGAATTTTAGGTAGGTATTTTTGGTTTTTATATAAACTTTTTTTTAATAAACACATTTCATAGTTGGTCCAATCAACCTCTTCCATATAAAAATTTGTCAAATCATTTCCATCAACCATTTATTCAATTACTACAATATCAATCCCATTCATGGTAGTCTCCACACCACAATTAATAACATATTATATGTGCAAATTTTCAAAATAAGTATTGTATAATAATGAAATTATTATTATTTTCACATATTGAATTTCATCCATTCATAAAAAATGTTATTTCATTGTTTCTCAATTTCTCTTTTTATGAATGTTTAATCAAGCAACCTTTGTAAACATGTGGAAATATGCAAGCCACATATCCGGTAGAAGGTTTTCAAATAACTCATATTTTAAGACAGATTATTAATATTTTTCTATAATATTTTCAAACTAACATCTAATATTTGAGGGTAGTCTACATGTATCAATAATCAATCTTTTTGGTTTACTTAAAATATATTGGTTACAACATTCATGTCATAATTAGGAAATTTAAATATCACTTGAAATTTCTAGAGTCTAACAGTGAAGCTTTGTAGTTTGATAGTTGAGTTTTAGAGTACAATAGTGAACCTCGTGAGTGATGCAAATAACCTCCTGAGCAATCATGACAAGTTTTGGAGTATATCAATGAAGCTCTATAATGCTATAGGTAAGTTCCAAAATATACTAGCAAAGCTCTAGAGTGCTACAAGAAGATTTGGAGTACATCAGTAGAATGCTAAAATGTGTCAGTGAAGCTATGGAGTCTCTAAAATTAGTCATAAATATTTTTGGATGACATTTTAAAGATTTCACACTACTACATAAATCGTACATGTATTTACACAAGTTGATTCTGATAAAGTTGTCTCACAAAAAAAGAATTTTATGAGTAAAATCAATGTTCTAGTTGATTTCAGTGCTATAGAGGAATGGAAAAACCATTTACAAATTTATCATCATTTCATCATGTTATCATTTATCTAAAATTAAAAAAAAAGGTTAAAAAAAAAAAGTACAAAAAAAAATAGAAAATTAAACAATGAAAACCCTTTTTGTATTGTTGGCATTCATGGCTAGAAAACTGACTTGTTGGCTATCTATGTATAGCTAAAAGATCCTTGATTAGAAAGCCAACAAATGATTGATCAAAATTAAAAAAAAAATAGAGAAAATTTTAAAAACCAAAAAATGTTACTTTTCCCAAATAAATAATAATGATTATACCTGATTACATTTGACTTTTTACTCTCTTTAGCATCACATGAACTTTGGATATATCAACATGAAGGATGCAAAGACAACTAAGAGTATGGATAAAGCATTTATTCTATTATTTAATTTTCTAAATATAGTTTTAAGTTTTTTAATTACATATAGGTCCAATTAAAAAGTTTTTTGAGCAAGAAAAATAAAATGAGAACAAAGAAAAAATGGAAAAAAAGTTCTCACCATGCATGAGAACATGCATTAGTCTAAGTGTAGGAGAGAAAAGAGTTGAAAAATAATAAATGGTAACTCTTTTAAAATGAGTTCATTGATCTAAAAAATAAGAACAAATTTTCAAACACTCATAAATATTCATTGATGTATTTCAGTTCAACTTATATGATTTTCAATAAGATATGGGATAATATTTAAATCCTTATTGATTTTCAACTAAAGATATTGATCCAAATATAATTAAAATATAAATAGATAACAAGTCTATGATCATTTTTGAAAGGATAAAAATATTGCTTTTAGATTGAATAAGTGGACTAATTTATACAATAAGCATTGTTGTAATGAATGGTTGATGAAGTTGAATCTACATGGGAAGCAGTAGTATGCATGAAGACATGTATGATTTTAAGTGCAGGAGAATGATGAGACCATAAAATATCTCATTATAAAAATAAAATAAAAACATTTTATCTTGCATAAATAATGTTTTAAAGTGGACTTAGATGTAGTTTAAGTACTTATACTTGTTTTAGAATGAAATATATGATAATGTCTAGTCTATTCTTTAGATATCAATGCACTCTATATTTTTATTTTATAAAAATTTCTTGGAGAAAATATGAAATATATTGTATAATTAGGCTGAAAGGATTCATAATGCAGATGTTAAAGTTTGAATATTTCAAACACCAAATCAAGAACACTCTTCACATAGCTCTAAAGATCCTTACTAGCATTAGAGTCTAATGAAAATCATATTCAAAGTTATTAAGATGATATTTATATGGATTTAATATTTATGTATGATCATATAAGACTTTAAAACACCTTTATAGAAACTAAAAATACGTCTTGTATTTTTGTGTTGGTTTGTTTGATGTTTTGGTATGTACATTTGTAAGGATAGATTTGACAGGGTCTATAACATAGAAAACAAAATCAACAATAACATCTCTAATCATGAATATAATTTAATATTTATATTCTTCTAAAAAAAAATAGATAAGTTCAAAAAGGATTCATCTTTATCTAAGCTCGTAAGCAAAAGTTATGAGCATTTTAGTGGCTTCTATTCATGCATAGTTGAAGCTCCAGAGTTCGTCAATGAAGCTTCAAAATACATCAACTGAAAATATATTTTTTTAAAAATTTGAGTATTAGGATGAAAATAAAAAAAATTTAGGTTTGGGATGGTAAAGGAGGCATGAAGGTATGTCTTGTAATAATTTTTACATACTTTCTATTTATAGAAAATCTATAAATAAGAATTTGTAAAATTAGACATTGTAGTACAAAGGTCTGCAACTATGGAAATATGAAAGCAAAGTGAGATGTTTCTTATCTATTTTTGATGTATTTATAAAAATAGATATTTTAAAAATGATAAGATATTTAAAGTAATACTATGAATATCTCACACCTCAAATTTGTTGAAAATAATCAAGTTTGTAATATTGCTATTTGATTTACTAAGTAGTTAGTCTAAGAATAAGAATCAAATTTTAAACCAATTTATTAGGTTTTTAAGGTTATTAAATCAATTCTAAACTGATTTTTTATTCTTTTAGAATAAGAATCTAAGTTGTTATGTTGTTAGTCTACAATAATAATTAGTTTGAAACTAATTTGTTATGTTGTTACTCTCCAACAACAATCTGTTAAAAGAGTTATATTATAAATACAAACTCCTCATTAATTATGAGAGTTAACAAACAAAACAAAGTAGAGAATCGATTAAGAATTTTCAGATTTTAATCATTTTCAAAAGTAATGAGAAAATTTTCAATGAAGAACAAGGGCCTAATCAACCAAAGAAGCATAATTTATGTTTGGTAGTTATATGTTTATTTTATATTTTTGTGTGTTTTAATATTCATTATTTTATGAAAATTATTATGATATGTGTTTAACCTACATGTATTTATGTTTATGAATGTGTGTTTTAATCAATTTTATTTTAAACCATTCAGTTTTCAAGCATTTCTATTTTCTGCAATTAATATTTTATGTAAATAGATTAAATGTGTGTTTCTTTACAAAGCAAAGCATATTTATTTCAAGAATTTAATTTTAAAAAGTTTAATTTTTTGAATAATTTTTAATTATAGCAAAGAGTGTTTGATTTCACAAGCATTATATTATATTTCAATTCACACAAGTAGATTAGATCTTTTGGATTAATTGATCCACAAAAATTTCTCCAAAACACAATCGTTGGTCCTTATTCTTTAGATGTTATTGCATATGGATTGGATACCATACCTTTTTTGATATAACATAAGCTATAAGTTGATTAAATGAAGGGATTTATGACACCCATCAATGTGCATAAGATATGGAGTGTCACTAAATCAAGAAAAGAGCATATTTAAAATTGCATTAGTCAAATTATTAGGCCATGTCATTACCAAAGATGAGATTTGCATTGATTCAAAATGAATTAAATCCATTTTGAAGATAAATCTTAAAAATGATAAAGAATTAAAGTCTTTATTTGGAAAGATAAAATTTATGAGAAAATTCATTTTTTGATTTGTAGAGACTGTCAAGCCAATGAATGTTATGTTAAATCATGATGATAAAATAGAATAGATAATTGAAGTCAAGAAAGCATTCAAAAATATTAAAAATTACATTGATAAAACTCTAATTAAAATTAGTTATGATTTCATTAAGGATTTATTTATGTACTCATTCTCTTTAGAACACAATATAATAATAGTACTCACACAAAGGGTAGATGATAGTGAACACCCAATCACCTTCATGAGCACTAATCTAAAAGATGAAAAATTGAAATATTAAATGATAGATGAGTAAATATATGCCTTGATCAAATCATTAAAGAAATTTAGGCATTATATTACTTGAAATAATACTTATGTTATATTTATAGAACCAACTATCAAGCTCACAATTAGCCAAAATATATGAGGACAAAGAAGGGGTAAGTGGATGGATAAATGATAAGAATTTGATCTTGAAATTAGACCTTCTAAGATGGTGTGAGGCTAACTGATAATATAAGTCATGACTAAAATATATCCATATATTCACATCAAAAAAATAAATGAATCATAGATAGCTAGTGTGTGAACTAAATTTAGACGTGCAAAGAAAATAAATTAATCCTAATATAAGCTAAATTAAAACCTATGATAGAGTAAAAAATAAAGAAAATTAGAAATCAAAAACTTTACACTTTGAATGTGCAAGATTTCTCCATTACGATATACATTTGATTTTCTCTCCAAATTGAGGTGCTTACTTTTATAATATAAAGGAGAATGGGTAACATTTTTATGCAAAAAGAGTCTTTGATTCACTTTGATTCGCTTATGTATACATATAGATTCTAATTTCCTAATTATGAATATGATGGATCTTAAAAATAAATATTTTCAAGTTTATTTATATATTTTTTGAGAAGGATACAATGGTGGAAGATCATTTGGACTTTTTTAATGATCCAAATAATCAATGATGGATAATGAGTCCTCACCCATGAGGATGAATACCATTTCAAAATGGTTGAAAAAAGCATGGGGTTGTTTAGTTCAGTCAATAGGACTAAGTAAATTTTGTTTATAACTTAAGGGATGAGTTATAGGTAGTTGAGAAAGTTGCAGATTTGGTTGGGATGAAGGAGAAAAAGGTGGGAGATGTTTGGGTGAGGTGTAAAATCTAGATTTTTATATTTAAAACAAGGATTTAAGTGTGAATAATTGATTAATTTAACTTATTCAGTTATTTGAATTTGGAAGAAGATGTGATGAATTAATTTAAGAAGAATTATTAATATATTTAAGTGCATTTTGACACTAAATGAAATTTACGTGTCTACATTTGCCCCTCTTGAAAATAGTGTTGCAAAGCAATACTATTTTAAAGAATAGTAGAAGTAGAGTGTTGATGATTAAAAATGAATTTTTTCCCTAAATAAATGAAAATGAGTGCAATGATGCCACCTCAAGGGTTTGTTCGATAAAATGGACAAAGACTCGAAATTGATGAAAAGAGGAAATGGTCAAAGTGATGCAGATGAATGATAAATCAATTTACTATAGAATTGATTTAAAATTTTCAAGATGTTGGTTATGTGAAAAGGTTGCCCCTAGTTGATGAAAACTAGAGTATGGATTTGAAACAATAGTTTAACCATTTGGAGATTGCAAGCTTACTATTTTTCAAATGACGTACAAGTCAATTGATCAATTGTGGGAATGATATATCCTAACAATAATAAGCTACAGATCTATAAATAGAAAAAATATATTAAATTTGTAAATGATTATTGTCAGGGGATCTGTAGCTCTACCAATTAGAGCACAATTGATTACTATCTTATATGCAATTAAACACGGAATTATACCAGAATGATAAAGTAGCTAGAAACTTGAGACAGCAAAGAATTTGAGAGACAATACACACTCTTGTATTAAATACTACTAGAAGAAAATACAATAAGGAAGATGCCACTTCTTCCTCCACCTCAAAGGCTTGCCACACCTCAAGACCTTCTTCCCTCTCTCTCTTGCTCAACACAACAACTCTAAAGCCTGAGTTGCTATCCCTCCTTGAATGCTTCAGCTGATCTCCTTGACCTTACACCTGTAGATCTCCTTGACCTTGCTAGCTTCAATGCCTTTACTTGCCTTAGAATTAATTTACAATACATGCCTTATGGGTCTATAAATAAGATCCCATGCTTACAAAAATAGAAGTCTAACTACTAAAATTAGACACACAGCCTGCGACTTAAATTAGCCCCTTAACATGTAAACACTTGGTTCAACTAACTGACTGTTCGCCAACAGCAGTTCCAAAAATACACAGGTGACCGATGCCGGTCCCTGCTGGTCTGGTGCTGCCGACGTCGACCGACTTCCTGTCGTCGCCGGTCTCCTTCTCCACTGCACTTGACTGACGTCGGTCATACTACCGACGCCGGTGGCTCTGGTTCTTCAGCATCCTTCCTTTTAGTGTCTGCAAACAGTTGAAGCTTTTAGCTCCACACCACAACAATCTCCCACTTGGAGATAAACAACTACAACTTGTACCTGTACCTGTACACCATCTATTTTATTCCTTAGGCTCTATATCCCTCTTCAACGTCACTCTTGAAGACCAACCACCACGCAGACCTGTGATGCAATCCCTGTATCTTATGCCACAAGAATTTTGCTGCTCCCAAATTCTCCATGACATACTTCTGAACCAACTCTACCCTTAGCTCAAAAAACTCCCTGTATATGAAACCCTGCAACAAGTAACACAATACAGTAACAGGATAATGTAGCTAATATTATCCAACCTGATAAAGATAAAATACAATGGTCAAACCTCCATTGTTCTGCAGCATAATCAAGACCATATACCATAGCCTTTTGTCTCATGTATCCATCCACTCTCTTCTCTAAAATGGGAATCCATCCCTCTATCCAGTGCTTTCTTCTAGCTAACAACACTACCAACAAATACCTGTTTGGTTCTCCAAAGACTCACACTCCTCATCCATGCCAAGCTCCCACTATTTCTGGATTCTACCTGCATTGCTTCTTCCATCTTCCTAGTTCATGACTATTAGTAAGCAATATAAAGAAGGTGAACAATGAATATGAGGTTCACATACCTTTCCTGACCTCTACATGGGTGTTTGAGACTTAGTAATTCACCCAACATCTGTTCCAGTGACCGATCTATGCCATCTCCCAGTCTGCTCCTGACCGATGTCGGTTCCCTGCACTGACCCTGACTGCCGACGTCATTTCCCTGGCCAACGCCGGTATCCCTCCTGCCAACGTCAGTCCTTGTGACCGACGTCAGACTTCTCCTATCTGACCTACCGACCCTGCTGGTCTACACATGACCGATGTTGGTATCTGGATGACTGACGTCGGTGCCAAGCTATCGACATCAGTGTCTGTGTGTTCCTGTAAGTGATGAAATTTTCATCTGTGAGCTCTTCTTGGATCAAACCTCTGTCCATGCTGCCCTGCTTAGACTTATTTATCCCCTGTGACTGATCTCTATCCTTCATCTCCTCCATAAACACCAAGGCTTCTTTGTTCCTGTCAAAGGCATCAAATTTCCTCTTTCTGTAATGAACTATATCTGTGCACATTCCTTTTGAATCAAGAACTTCCATTCCCTTCCTATTCTTGTGACCAAGCCTATTAGGCCACATCTTTGAATCTACACCAGAAGTGGAATCAGTAATACAAGTAGACAAATAAAGAGTATCTACTTTCTTACCTCTTGCTAGAACAAGTGCTCCCTTGGTAACCTTCCAAGAATCCGCTGTGAGGGTTATTGTGCATCCCTCATCTCCCAACCTTCCTACAAAAATCAGACTCTGCTTCAGAATCAGAACATGCATGACCTCTTTCAACACCCACGTGTTGTCAATCTGCAATCTCAGCTACACTTTCCCTTTGCCAACTATCTGACAAGGCATACCATCCCCTAAATAAAGAACTCCAAAGTCTCCTTGTTCATACTCATAGAACAAATCTCTGTTTGGGGATGCATGAAAAGATGAACCAGAATCTAAAATCCATGATCCTACCTGACTATCTGAAGAAAGTATGAGAGCATCCTGCATCACAATATTTGCATCCTTTGCTTCTCCCATACATGCATGTTGATTCTCTTTATCTCTCAACCAACACTCCTTTGTATGTCCTTTCTTTCCACAAAACCAGCAGGTAATACCTTTGGACTTGGATCTCCTTCCTGACCTTGATTTCCCTTGCTCAACCTTCTCCCTTTGCCTTTCCCTGCTTTCTGCACTTAGAGCATTCCCTGATGATTCACCTGTGCTTCTCCTGCGTATTTCCTCATTCAAGATCACACTCACAACATCATCAACTTTTAAGATTTTAGAAGCAGATGCAAAATTACTTACTGCCATAACCATACCGTCCCAACTTTCAGGCAAAGAACATAAAATCAAGAGAGCCTTTACCTCATCATCAAAAACAATATTGACTGAAGCTAGTTGGTTTACCAAACCATGGAAATCACTGAGATGAGTATGTACCGATCCACCTTCTTGCATTTGCAAAGTAAATAGCTGCTTCATAAGATATACCTTATTAGAAGCTGAGGGCTTTTCGTATAAATTTGCCAAGGACTTTATCAACTCTTCCATTGTCTTACACTGTGATAAGCTGGAAATCACAGATGATGCAAGGCTCAACCTTATGGAACTGAGAGCCTTCTGATCAAGAACGTTCCATTCTTCATCCTTCATATCTGTGGGCTTGCATGCAACCCCACCCAACGGTAAGTATAAATCCTTCTGATACAGATAGTCCTCAATCTGCATCCTCCAGTGTTGATAATTCTTGCCGTTAAACTTCTCCATTTGTAGCTTACTTTCTCCTACCATTGCTAAACTCCCACTCAATCAGAAAACCCTGTGGATGTCCTGTAATAAAAAACAATACCCTGCTTCCTACAAATCGTAGCTCTGATACCACTTGACAGGGGATCTATAGCTCTACCAATTAGAGCACAATTGATTACTATCTTATATGCAATTAAACATGAAATTATACCAGAATGATAAAGTAGCTAGAAACTTGAGACAACAAAGAATTTGAGAGACAATACACACTCTTGTATTAAATACTACTAGAAGAAAATACAATAAGGAAGATGCCACTTCTTCCTCCACCTCAAAGGCTTGCCACACCTCAAGACCTTCTTCCCTCTCTCTCTTGCTCAACACAACAACTCTAAAGCCTGAGTTGCTATCCCTCCTTGAATGCTTCAGCTGATCTCCTTGACCTTACACCTGTAGATCTCCTTGACCTTGCTAGCTTCAATGCCTTTACTTGCCTTAGAATTAATTTACAATACATGCCTTATGGGTCTATAAATAAGATCCCATGCTTACAAAAATAGAATTCTAACTAACTAAATTAGACACACAGCCCATGACTTAAATTAGCCCCTTAGCATGCAAACACTCGGTTCAACTAACTGACTGTTCGTCAATAGCAGTTTCGAAAATACACAGGTGACCGACGCCAGTCCCTGTTGATCTGGTGCTGCCGACATCGGCTGACTTCCTGCCGTCACTGGTCTCCTTCTCCACTACACTTGACCGACGTCGGTCATACTGCCGACATCGGTGGCTCTGGTTCTTCAGTGTCCTTCCTTCTAGTGTCTGCAAATAGTTGAAGCTTTTAGCTCCACACCACAACAATTATGGTGATTTTACATAGATTGTTGTAAAATTTTGAATATAAATGTAGAATGAATTGATTTAATGTTTCTATAAATTTGAAAAATGGATGAAGAATGAGTTGGTTATGGGATTAGGGTGGATTTTTTAGTAGTATAGAAGAATATAAGTAGAATAAATGGGGATTATAAAATCATTTGGGAAAATTTATTTCCAAGGTTAGACGTTAAGAATTATGATTTAAGAGATTTGCTTTGAGATATGTGAGGAAACATGGACCGTATTCTACACCATGAGAACTGAGCAGAGCAAGTGAGGAGATTATAGAGACCTAAGATGAGCAAACCTCTAGTAAGTGACATTATTTTTGAAATTTTATGCATTTATTAACATTTAATAAGGCTTAAAATTAGATAAAATAAAAGTATTGTTATCAAAATTGTGATTTTGGCATTGGAATCAATGATTTCAATGGGGGGAACAATGATTTAGCTAAACATGACAACAATTTTGCCAAATAGGGTAGCAATTTTATCTCAAGAAAAAATGGCAATTTCTTTGTTTGGTTAGTAGTGAAATCATTGAACCTAGCAGTGAAATTATGGGCATAAAAGTGATTTCACTTAAGGGAGTAACAATTTTATGTGAAAGGGGTTAAAATAGAATTGGTTAATATTAATAGTAATTTTTCAAAAAATGTAGTAATAATTTTGTTATATATAAAATGATAAAATTGAATAAAAATAAAAAAATGTTTGCATGATTGATGTTTTTTGTTAGTTTGATTGATTATTTGGAATGCAATAATAATGATGAATGTAATACTAAGTAAAATTAATTAAATGCTAACATTTTGTGATTTATAGGAGGTATTGTTGACCATTTTGGCCCTGCAGGGCAAAATCGTTCCCCTTCCCTTGCTGTTCTGAGCCAATTTCAAATTTGATTTTTTGCATAAGTCTTTCAGCAAAAGGAGGAATCAGTTCAATTGTTCAACATCAGGGCCCAATGCCATGAGCTTTTCAAAAACTCTAAACTTAAACGTTGAACCAAGTTTGGTTCAAAGGTTTAGTTCATCGACTTGGTTCAATGCTTTGGTTTAAAGGTTTGGTTCATCAGCTTAGTTCAACACTTTGGTTTAAAGGTTTGGCTCGTCAACTTGGTTCAAAGGTTTGGTTCATTGGCTTGGTTCAACGCTTTGGTTCAAAGGTTTGGTTCATCAGCTTGGTTCAATGCTTTGGTTCAAAGGCTTAGTTCAATGCTTTGGTTTAAAGGTTTGGTTCATTGGCTTGGTTCAAAGGTTTGGATCATCGGCTTGGTTCAACACTTTGGTTCAAAAGCTTGGTTCAACGCTTTGGTTAAATAGTTTGGTTCAAGGGCTTGGTTAATCACTTGGTTCAATCAATTTAAACTTGGAAGAATTGAACCATTGAACCAATTTTTGGTTTAAGTGGTTGGTTCAATTGCTTTGAACTTGGAAGCATTGAGCCATTGAACCGTTGAATTGTTGAACCAATTTTTGGTTCAAGCATTTGGTTCAAGTGGTTGGTTCAGGTGGTTGGTTTAAAGCAGTCAAATGAATGAGTAGAACACATCATTGAACCATTAAACCAATTATTGGTTCAATTGATCGATTCAATCAGAAGGTTCAAGGAAGTCTCCCAAAGCTCAAAGGATAAGTGCCCTTGTAAAGGGTAGGGAACACTTGTAAAGAAATCAAAGGAAAGGCTAAAGGAATCAACTAAATGGTGATGGGCACATGAACGTCAACTTTACGACAATGAAATAGCCATTGATCTTTAAATAAATGGTGTAAACTTGAAGGAATTCATAGGTTCAAATCTAGGAAGAGGCAAAAGAGCCAAGTGTAGAAATAGACAAAATAGTCCAAGTGGCAAAGGAAGGTGTTGACTCAAAGAGTTACTCCAACAGTTGACACAATATCTACCAAGTGGTCATCAAGGGGTGTGAATAGTGAATGGTGCAACCCATTTTTATTCATTTTGCATTGATGAGCAGACAAATGGTGTGGCCCATAATTTCACATTTAATGTTTAATAAATCTTAAATGCCTGAAATTAAAATAGGAGCTGGCACAATAGTATCTATCAAGTGGCTTCCTCTTCCCAATGATCAAAACACACATGGGCCATTTGTAAAAGGTGCCAAAAGCCTTTTTCTTCTTTTATATACTAAAATATTCTCATCTGGAAAAAAGATATCTCTCATGTTGTAAGGCGAAGCCCTACTAATTTTCACCTAGAATCAATAAAACATGCATCTTTTACCTCTATTTTGGTTGGATATATCTATCAGTGTTAAACTTGTGTTCAGTCATCCTTTAGTAATCCTTCTCTATTTTTAGTAATCCTTCTTTCTTTTCACCCCCTATTTTTTATATATATATATATATATATATATATATATGTATGTATGTATGTATGTATGTATGTTTGTATGTATGTATGTATGTATGTATATATGTGTGTGTGTGTGTGTGTGTGTGTGTGTGTGTGTGTGTGTGTGTGTGTGTGTGTGTGTGTGTGTGTGTGTGTGTGTGTGTGTGTGTGTGTGTATTTATGTATGTATTAGAAATTTACTAGAATACTCAGATGCATCAAAGGGAACTAGCCCTTATCTAAAGACTCTACCTCCCAGTTTTTCCAAACCCACAGGCAAGAGGGGAGTTTCCCTTGTGATGCATGGAAGACATGAGCTTAGCCTCCTATCAAGGGTGCAATCCACAGCATCAACAGTTTTTGGCACACCAATGGGACTAAGTTTTGACACTTATCAAAGTTCTATGATTGATACTGGTCCTGTTATAGCAAAATCAACCATTTTTAGCATCTGGTGACTCCATTGGTAAGAACATCATTCTCTGACCAAAGCCTAGTATGACCCCCTTATGCCTAAAATCACCACATGATCTGTTGTTAGGGGTGTCCCTTTTGAATTCATTGAATTGCCTTTAAACTCATCAAAGTGATTGAGGTTCGAAAGAACCCATCCTTATTTAGAAAATCACTTTCCCAATCCTGCTATAAGATACACCCATGTAAGAAGGCCTCAATTGAATCCTGTCATAGCCATGGCTTTACCTTTTGTGGCCTTTCATGGTCAGATTCCTTTGAATCTCCTACATTATGACCCAATTCTAGGGGTAGTCCTTAAAAGTGTGCCTCCCTTTAATGGAAAAGGGCCATTACTACCATTGAACACATCAAAAATATTGCTAACCTCTACAACATCCACAATGTCACTGAGGAAAACATTGCGATCAGATTGCTAGCATTATCTTTCAAGGGCAAGGTTCTGGACTAGTATGGGACTTTGTCCATGAATTTAGTTGATTCTTGGAATGAATTATGCACCCTTTTGATGAACCGATTTGGGGAGAAAAGTGACCACTTCTCACTTGCCGAGCAGCTGACCACTATGAAAAGATCTCCACATGAGTTCATGCAAGATTTCAACACATAGTTTTAGAAGACATGGGATAGAATCCCCATTCTGGTAAGGCTAACTTTGAGTTATGCTTTCCTCTATTATATGAAAGCATTAAACAATGACATTATTTCTATGATATAGTCCATGGGAGGACATGTGTTGCCTATGACCTATGACATAGCTATAGCGGCTGAGAATTGCCTGGTGCAGGCTGGAAAGATAGCCCCTAGGCCTCATATGCCACTCTTTCCTAAATTACTACCTCTAATCTAGACTGTTGCACCCACCTTAGCTCTTCTACCAGACATAGAGAAGCCAGTTTCTACTTTTTCCAATGACCTTCATGAAGTTAAAAGCCTATTACAAAGCGTAACGAATGAACTAGTAGCTCTTAAAAGGCAACAAGCTCAAGGCAACCGACCAAATCAAGGATACCAATAGTATGGGCAAGCAAATAGACCCCATTTATAGAATTAAAACCAAGTGTAGGGTCAATTTTCACAAGGCAGACCTTTTCAAGGCTACAATCTAGGTGCCCCTTCATCATCCAAGGCTCTAGCACTTGCTCAAAATAATCTGGTACAAGAATATCCCAGTTTCTCAACCATGGGATATGGTCAAGATCAGGCTATTTATACCAATGAAATGCTAAATCATTACACAAATGCATAAGATAATAAGGTACCCACCCAATTCCTAAGCTTTGAGGCTTTAGTGCAACCCAACATGGGCAACAGTCAAACTCACCCTGATTCCACTCTCATGAATCACCTGGAGGGTGAGTTCTATGTAGTCAATTACATGGGTAGTGCAGACAATCAGGGCAACTATGTCATAGCCAACACAAGGTTAAAGAGAAGAGCAATGGAAGAAGCTTAGGTAGATACCCACATGTTAGCACCACCTTTTTCATCACATATGAACCAAAAGGTTTCAAACTTTAGACCTCTGGTTGCATCTTTAGCTCCTCGGCTTGCACCTCAAGCTGTAAGTAATCTCAAATAAAATTTGAAAGAAGGCAATCCTTGAGTCAACGTAGTAGACCAAATGAATAATATGCACATGAACATCTCCTTGTGGGATTCATTATCAATACCAAGACAAAAGGACATGCTACAAAAGGAATTGCATGAGTTGAATGAATAAGCTATCCTAGCAAAAGCTGATAATGTCTTGATGATGAATGGATAGCCTTCCAAATTAGGATAGGTAAAGAAGGAGGAAAAGGTTTCCCATTTTTACTTATCCTTGGTCATAAGATATTTCTTGGTGCATAATTGCATCATTGACAATGGAACAAGCACCTCAATAATGCCCAAATGCATAGCTGATAAGTTGGGGCTAAAATAAGAAGAAATGACTAAGGGAGTCCTGCAACTAGATGGAACACTAGCCAAGACACTTGGGGTAGTGAAAGGTTTAAGCTTGATGCTACACACCTACCTGACCTTCTCAGTTCCCCATGATGTGGTAGTGGTAGATGTCCCTCCTTACTTTGCTATTTGCTTATCTAGGGATTTCACATCTAAAATAGGTGGTTACCTAATAACAAACTGGTCTTATCTAGTTTTTAGAACCAAGTATGGGACTAAGGTTAAGATTGAATCAGAGCCACTTCATAGAGATCATCTGGAGCCATACTCACTCAAGGCAATAAATGTTAGCTATGCCATTATGGACCAAGAAGAATTCCAAGTGGACCAATCTCCACCATCTAGCCTTGAAGGAGTTGCTGACTTAATCTTAGATGAATGGGGAAGTGAAAAATTTGAGCATGATCCTTACAAATTCATAAAAGAGGTAGGCCTTGGGATTTATTGCTTGCATGAAGAGGGTAATCTTATACCAAATTTGATGAAAGCAACCTAGGAAAGCTCAGGTTTATGGTAGTTGTTCTTTGATGGCTCAAGTAAACTGGGAGCTAGTGGTGGAGCAGTGCTAGTTTCTCTTTTAAAGGAGAGATACTTTTCAGCTTTTAGGTTTCAATTTTATTGCACAAGAAATGTTGTGGAGTATGAATCCCTCATCCATGGTCTAGAGTGGGTGAGGAAAAAAGGAATAAAAAAGTTGCAGGTTTTTGGTGACAGTGCACTGATTGTGAATCAAGTAAGGAGCCAAATTGACAAAGAATTCTTTGCTTAAGTCCTATAAACATAGGTTATGGGACTTAGTGGAGAATTTTCTTGCCTTCAATGTTACCTCCATTCCTAGAGAGCATAACAAGCAAGCAAACAAGTTGGTAGTAGTTGGTGCCTAGTTTGATATCCCTAGGGAAATAAGTTGAGACTGTAGTTCACGCCACTTGAAGGTAGTAATATGACCCTTTATTCCTGACAACATCACTAACTGGTAGGTGTTTAATAGTGACCATAAAATAAAACTCTTCTTGTAAGAAGAAGCTAAGTTTGTTGCTAAAAACTAGGCTAAGCTACAGTAGTAATATAATAGCCAAATTATTCAGTTAAAGAACAACAAACTCCCTAAAGGCTTGGTCACTCTCGAGAATATCTTCAATAAAGATGACCAGTTGAAAAGTGATAAGGCAAGAATCAAAACTAAGAAGGAGAACTATGAGAAGGTTAAAATATTCAAAGATAAGTTGCTTACACTTGGGAAAGTGTGCATAGACTGTGAAAGGTAGGCCTTCACCTTGTTGTGTCAGGAGTTTGTTGATGTCTTCACCTGGGAGTATAATGATTTGAAGGGTTTTGACCCAAGTTTGGCCCAACATACCATCAAACTGGAAGAAGGTGCCAAACTGATCAAGTAGAAGCAAAGGCCTATCAACCCAAAGATTGAACCTCTCATGTGAAAGGAACTCACTAAGCTGATTGATTCTAGGATAATATTTCAAATCAAACACTCTTCTTGGCTAGCCAATCTTATTCCTATCCAAAAAAAGAATGGGGAGATTAGATTATGTGTAGATTTTAGAGACCTCAATAGAGTCTCTTTGAAAGACCATTATCATCTCCTGAGCATGGAACAGATCCTTCAAATGGTGATAGGTAGCGAGCATTTCTTCATCCTAGATGGGTATTCAAGATATAATCAAATTTTGGTGCAAGACTGTGACCAATACAAGACAACCTTCACTACCAAATGGGGGATGTTTGCTTATAGGAAAATTCCATTCAAACTATCTAATGATAGTGCCACCTTTTAGTGAGCCATGGACATGGCCTTTTAAGGCTTGATAAATAACACTGTGATGGTATATCTTGATGACATGATAGTATTCTCCAAGGAGGTGGGCCAACACATGAAACACCTTAGACAAATCTTTGAGAGGTGTAGAGAGTTTGGTATCCCTCTCAACCCAAAGAAATGCATGTTCATTGTCAACAAGGGTAAACTCCTTGGCCACATGGTTTCCAAGAAAGGCTTGTCCATTGATCTAGAGAGAGTTCAGTCCATCCTAGAGTTGTCCTTGCCTAAATACAAGAAGGGCCTGAAAAGATCCTTTGGCAAAATAAATTTCATCTAGAGATTCATTCTAAATTTTGCAGAGATAGTCAAGCCATTGACCTCTATGTTGAAGAAGGATGAGAATTTCATGTGGACATCAAAAAGAAAGGATAGTTTTGAAGAGATCAAGTAGGATATAGCCCAAGCTCCTACTTTGATCAGCCCTAACTTCACCAAGGATTTCAACCTCTACACCTTTGGCAATGAAGAGGTAATCTCTGGCATGCTTACCCAAGCGAATATTGATAACCTTGAACAACCACTTGCATTTTTTAGCCAATGCCTAGAGGGTTTTGAGATCACGTATACATATGTGGAGAAACAAGTCCTTGTAGTCATACGAATCCTAAATAAATTCAGACATATGATGTCTAACAGTAGGATTCACCTCATGGTCCCTCATCCTAGCATCAAAGATTTCTTGACCAACCGAGACCTGAATGAAAAGAGAGCGAGATGGATCACTAAGGTGATGGAGTATGACATAGATTCAAGATCACCAAGCTGGTGAGAGAAAAAGGCCTATGTGAACACCTTGCTATAGACCTCAAACAACAAAAGGAGGATAGTTTGTTAATTCATGATGTAGCTATAGTAGAGGAACCATCTATTATGAAGGATTGGACATCAAACTTGAGGCATTCCTTCTCATTGGTGAGTGCCTGTAGGGCCTTGATAAGACCAAGAGGAGATATTTTAGACTCTAATCTCTCCCCTATGTCTTGATTGATGGAGTGATATTTAGAAAGGATCTCTCAGGAGTGATTTTAAGGTGCATAAACCCAAGTCAGGCCAACATGGTGCTCCTTGAGTTCCATGATGGGCCAGTTGGTAGTCACTTTGCTCCTAGGCCTACAATAGTGAGAATAATGAGAGCTAGTTACTTCTGGCCTACTTTATTTAAAAACACTCATGCCTAGATATGAAAGTGCAAGAAGTGTGTACTCTTTGATGGGAAGCAATGGCTGGCTACCATGCCTTTACAGCCTATTCAGGTAGAGCAGCCATCATGCAATGGGGCCTTTATTTTATAGGAATGATTAACCCTCCCTTTAGCACTGGACATAAGTGGTTCTTGACCACCATAGACTACTTCACAAGATGGGTAGAGGCTATCGCTTTGAAGGAAGCCAATGAAAATGTAGTCTTGGATTTTCATGAGGACCTGGTAGTAAGGTTTGGGGTTCTAGCTACCATCATCTCAGATAATGCTTTAGCTTTTTTGGGAACTAAAATAAATGAATGGGTGTTGAGATATGGTACCTACCTTAGCACTTTGTCAAACTACTACCCATAGGAGAATGGGCTAGCTAAATCCACCAACAAAAATCTGATCAAGATTATCAAAAGAACAATGGAGGATAATCAGAGAACTTGGCATGCCAAGTTGAAAATAGCCTTGTGGGTAGATAGGGTCACTCCATAGAGAGAAATTGGTAATTCACCATACATGCTCATGTATGGAAGGGAAGCTAGGCTTCTTATTTCACTTGAGTTGCTAGCCTTGGACATTTCTCACCAGCTATAATTAGAGGAAGGCAACATCATGGAGGTTAGGCTATGTGAGTTGATGGAGCTTCAAGAGACAAGGGGCTAGGCTATGGTTTCCATGACCAACCACCAATAATAGACAAAGAAACACTTTGACAAGAAATCTTCATCAAAAGGTTTCTCTGAAAGAGACATCATCCTTAAATGGGATGTGGACCGAGCTAAACTTGGAAAGCACACAAAGTTCAACACCCTGTGGAGTGGTCCATACGTCATCACTCAATGTAAGCAGCACAATATGTTCTAACTCTCTAGATTGGATGGTGAAGAACTGTATATCCCAGTAAATGGGATACATCTTAAGTATTTTCATTGAGCCCTCTAAGTGGCAAAGGAAGGTGTTGACTCAAAGATTTACTCTAGTAGTTGACATAGTATCTGCCAAGTGGTCATCAAGGGGGACGAATAATGAATGGTATGACCCATTTTTCTTCATTTTGCATTAATGAGTAGACAAATAGTGCAGCCCATAATTTCACATTTAATGTTTAATATATCTTAAACACCTAAAATCAAAACAGGAGCTGACACAACAGTATCTATCAAGCAGCTTCCTCTTCCCAATGATCAGAATGCACATGGGCCATTTGCAAAAGGCACCAAAAGGTCTTTTTCTTCTTTTATATACTAAAATCTTCTCATCTGGAGAAAAGATATCTCTCATGTTGTAAGGTGAAGCCCTGCTAATTTTCACATGGAATCAATAAAACATGCATCTTTTACCTCTATTCTGGTTGGATATATCTCTGAGTGTGTCTGAGTGTTAAACTTGTGTTCAGTCATTTCTTCTTAATGCTTTCATAGGATTGATACCAGTGCACCTAGTATAAACAAATCACCATTCCTATAGGTGACAAAAAGAGTTGTATCTGGAGCGTAGAGGTAGAAGAAGGTTACTAGATAGTGTTCTTTCCCTACAACGCTTATGGTAAGTTCTTTTTTTATTTGTTTCCATTAAAGCCTCCCTATCAAGCTCCCTACAGTCTAGTCCTTTTACTAGTTAAAGTGTATGTATGTGTTCTTATGGGTCAGAGTGTGAGTATGAGTAGATCAAACTTATTTAGTGCATCACCCTCTTAGGTTAGGTTCTATTTTTTAGTAATCTTTCTCTCTTTTCACCCCCCTATTTTATATATTTATATATATATATATATATATATACATATATATATATATACATATATATATATACATACATACATATATATATATATATATATATATATATATATATATATATATATAAGCAATTTATTGGAATACTCAGATGCATCAAAGGGAGCTAGCTCTTATCTAGAGACTCTCCCCCCAGTTTTGCCAAACCCACAGGTAAGAGGGGAGTTTCCATTGTGATGCGTGGAAGACAAGAGCTTAGCCTCCTATTGAGGGTGCAATCCACAACATCAATAGGTATTATTAGTGCTTGTTATGTGAAAGTAGAGATAAAAAAATGATGGTATGGATGGCAAGCTTCACCGAGTATGCATTTATCATGTTAGAGGTGATTGACCTATCCTATATTACACAGATGCTAGAGGTTCAAGTGGATAGAGCTCTATTGATAACACTAGTAGAGAGATGGAATAATGAGATAAACGCATTTCACTTATTGATGGGGGAGATGATGATTACACTAGAAAAAGTGTATTAAATTTTAGGTATTCTGATATGAGGTGGATGTGTTTATTGGGAATAGGGTCCTTAGGATATTAAATTATACTAGATTTTTGGTGATGGATTGATTCCAATTATTAGAGGCAAGATTGATGTTGACTATTTTACTAATTTAGAGAGGGATTTTTTGACTATCGTACTCATGGCTATTGTCAATGGCATGTTGCTTCCTAATAAGAGTGGAAAGCTATGTCCCATTGGGTTATTAGATGTGATTAGAGACATGATGGATATGGGAGAGATATTCACATGGGCTCCATGCATGTTAGCACACTTTTATCATGATTTACATCATTTTTTGTATTTAGGTTGGATAGAGATTGGGCTATATACATTATTAAAGGTTTGGTATTGGGAGCACATTACAATTGAGAGGCCAATTGGTCATATGAGCAAAAAAAATATGATCCATTGGAATATAGATGACATGTGATTATTGAGACATGAAAACCACATTTTTTAGATCTATATTTTTATAAGAGAGCAATGGATGAGTTAGGTGATGACTAGATCACCTAGAGACCTTACAGGGAGATCATGTTTCAGTGGCCACATGAGGATCTTCACATAGACTACATGATTACCCCTTATTACATCATTAGAAGTCATGTTTATACCATATATAGATATCACCTACATAGGATGATGAGATAGTTTGGTTTGAGGAAACATATACTAATTAGACCATATGTTTTTGCATGTTCTATGAGGGAGAGACCATAGTGGGATATGATGATTGATTTAACCATTACTGATCATAACTAGACACAGTTATAGATAGTTAGATGGAACAATAAAAGATATGTCACTGATGAAAGAGTGGTTAATGGGTATGTATATTTCTAGGCTTGACATAGACCATTGAGATTGACTATGCCATATGCACCACTAAGAACATGGAGGTAGAGGTTGGTGGCTAGTTTGAGTAGATAACCACAAGGTACATGTTAAGGATCCTAGATCAAAGGGATATTATAGGGGATATAGGATGATCACAATCATGAGTATGATATATATGATGTATTTTGGAGGCTATCTAGATTTATTATGTGTTTAGGATTATCATTGATGTCAAAGGTACATTTTGCATGAGGTTGAGAAGCCTAGTCTAGACCCTATGAGAAAGTAAGCATAATAAAGTTTAAAGTAAGTGAGAAAACGTTTTTTAGAATTTTTTTGTTAATGAGTGATCATGTAAGTAAAGTTTATATACTTTTATAAGTGTTTCAAGGTCATTTTACAAGTCTTAAGTGCTTAAGAAGCCTAGTCATGGCACTAGTCATGGCATTAAGAGACCTTGTGAGAAGGTATGAGTATAATGGATTGGTGAAATTAATGCACATAGGCATGAATGTTTGTATGAGGTTTATTAAGAATGTATGTGAGGAATTTGAGTACTCATGAAAGTCTCAGGGTGATCCTACATGGGTAGGACCTTCAGACCAAGTTTGTATCTAGACCACTGCTAGACCCTACCTAGCCTAATGTGGCATCATGATCTATTATCAAGGCATTTGAAGGATGTTTGAATTTTTTTGATAATTTGAGATGTTTTATGAAAATGTGAGTGAAGTACTGAGATATTTAAAATAGTATTGAAGGTCAATTCAAGGACTAATGAGGTGTGAAGACTCAGGTGTAGATAGTAAGGTGGTGAGAACATGACCCAATAAGGCATGAGGTTTAGTTTCTAAGGCAAGTATGCATAGGTGAGATTTTTAATATGTGTGATAGGTTTTCCTAGGTGTATTAATGAATTTTTAATTCAAAATTTTAAGTTTAAGGCAAGAAAAAGTGCTTGAAGGTCTCTCAAGTGCTCAAAATGAAGGGTTCTCAACCTGAGAAGGATTTTCTTATGATCATTAGCTTATCAAAAATTTGAATGGGAGAATAAGATATTAATGGTATTTTTAGAAGGTTCTTAACTAAAAATTATAGGCAATATATTTTGGATTTAGGGGCTATACTTTATGAATGATTGTTAAGAATGGAAATATGTTTAAACACTCTTAGAACCCTAATAGTGACCTGATGTTGAAGATATGATTCAAAAGTATCAATATGGTTTGGGATGGCTAGGTAAGTGTTTGGATATTTTATTTAACCCTCATAAGTACCAATAAGTGGTGGTGGATAGAAAGAGGAGAGAGAAAATGTGAATATACATGATTATTTCTAAAAAATGTTATTGTAACTATAAAAGTTGTATTGGAATTTTTTTGAAAATTGATGAAGGTTGAATATAGATAATCATGTTTCATGTCCATGAATGTTTATGGATCATTTATATCCCTTAAGTGTGCTAAAATGGTCATCCAAGTTAGTCAATCACTAATAGACCTAATGATGCATATAGTGAGAAACCTAGGCAATAGTGAAAAGATAATTAGGGATGTGTTATCATGGTAGAGTGATGAAACCAAGTGAATGGATATGTATTTTT
Organism: Torreya grandis; assembly: GCA_037957365.1. Taxonomy (NCBI): domain Eukaryota; kingdom Viridiplantae; phylum Streptophyta; class Pinopsida; order Cupressales; family Taxaceae; genus Torreya; species Torreya grandis. Next base: position 154,864 of record JARHVA010001545.1, on the reverse strand, counting down.
GGATTTATATGTACTATTAATTATTGGTATAATAATTTTAATTTAGGTATATTGGTGAAAATGATGAAACCAAAATCGCTTGTCTGTCTAAGTGAGGATTATGTGTAGTGAGGTCAACAAATTGGTCTGTAAGACCAATAGTTTCCACTAGACCATATGATGTTTATGATTTAATATTTTTTGGATATGTCATAGGATAATTTTATTACATCATAATTCATTAAAATTGTCTATACATGTGTTGGAGTTATGAGTCACCATGACTGGACTTTGAGGCTAGTTGATAGTTCTCAGTGAGCAAGTTATAAGAGTGTTTTTTAGTCCTTTTTCCCTATGTGATGAAGTATAATTCAATTCATATTTTTTTTGATTTATTATAGGTTATGTGTATGTAATTTATTTTCATGATTTTCTGGTTAAAATAATGTGTTATGTTTAGTTGTTCAAGACAAACCTTTCTAGGTATATGAAGGCCTAATGTAAACAATACAAATGGTGTGGTTCAAATGGTGGTTGGATAAAAAAAGTTTCATGGGCATAATATGAGATTAGTGTGGGTATATTTTATTTTAATACAAATTGTTCATACCATGTGCATAGTTAAAATTTTCTAAGGAGATCAAATGGTAATGTGTACTAATGAAGGCCTAATTGAATTAGGTCTCCTTAATACCTAATAGAGATTTTGGTACTTTGAGTTATGGATGACCTATTATAATGATTGATTCATATATGAAACATATTATAAGACCTATTATATTTATAATCCAAGTGTAAAAGTGTGTTTGTTGACCAAGAGGTGTGTGAGCTAGATGATTGTATAAGAACAAGGCCTAATATGCCTAATTGAGTAGTTAAAGAAGTGAGAGTGTGAGTGAAGGAGATAGCACATTGAAGAGAAAAAGAAAGTAATTTATACCATCAGAGGGATGTAGATAAATTATCATGAAGATATAATAGGGGTATTGAGTATGAAAATTAGCCTTAAAGTGACCTAGTTGAGCAAAAAAGCTTTAAAGGTAGTTTGAGAGGGAAAAGAGTGTGAAGAGATGTTCATCATATATTTTTTGAGATACATAATGTTTTAAAGGTGATAAATAAATCAAGTGACTAAGTTGGTGTTGAGTCATCTAGGGGATTGGTGCCTCCTTGCAAGTGGGTGCTTGGCTAGTTGGTGTTGGTGACCCATATGGAATTGGTTCTTAAATTAAATTTTTTTTGGTCTTATAATAATGTATTCCATTTTTATATATATTAGGGTTTTATTATTGATCTGGGAAATAATTTAGGTGACAATTCGGGTGACAATTCCACCCCAATTAATGACGAAACTTCTGGGAGCCATAACTTTTGAACCGTAGCTCCATTTGACTCACCATTTGAACCTTTGGAAAGATAAGAATGAGGGGAACATTGTGAGATAGCATTGAGATCTGATAAATTAAGTTTGACCCCCTAAAACCCAATGAAAGTGCCCCAAATTTCAATTTTAGTAGTGTAGTCTAAAAATAGTAAGTTTCTAAAAATAGTAATTCCTTGAATTTTGTATTGTTTTAAATCTTAGAAGTTGAACCACTTAATCTCCCTCAAGATTTTTGACCTTACACATCCTCTCCATGCTTTCAAAATGTGTATAAATTAAGAGGTAACCTGAAATGTGAAGATAGACATCTTTTCCTAGATATACGCACATATTTGTATTGCGATCTTGAGTAATACTACATCTCTTCTCAGAGAATTCATTGTTACTATGTTATTTATATGCTATTGAAATATTTATCAACCAAAAATTCTAAGTTTTGGATCAATCATAATTTAGGGTTTTCCACATATATGATGTGTTCTTGTATTTCATTCTTATATGGATAGTTGTTTTTGCTTGCTAAATCTATATGCTTTATTTGAATGATTCATGATTGCTTGAGTGTTAATGAAATACAATTTTTTGAAGACTAATTTACCCCCTCTCATTCATTGTGACTCCAATAATTTATATTATATCTTGGTCCTTTGAATCAATTCTAACAACTCAAAGGTGATCTTAAGAAGCACAAGATGTCTAGTGATCAAAAATAAGAAGACAACATGTATGATGAGGAAGTATACTATGATAGTCAAGAAAGAGAAGTTAAATTAGACCTTGAAGGTGAGTTCATAAGTTCCATTAATTATTTGAATCATCAAAATAATACTATCAATGATTTAAGGAATCAGTGAGAAGGTGTCAATGCAAGGTTTAGATCAAAATAAGTTGAGTATGATCAATTAAAGATAGAAATAGATTCCTTAAAGGTTGAACATGAGAAAATCACAAAAAAAATGAGGAAGTTTGAGAAAGATCATGATAATTTATAAAAAATAAAGAGTACTAACATGAAAATACCAATCAAGTAGCCTAATGAAATAAGGGATAAGTTATCATGGGACCATGGGAAAAGGAGTGATCAATAAGGAGGTAAATACAAAAATGTTGTTTGCTCAAGTTGTCATGATATGGGACACATTTCAAGATTTTGTTCTAATAGAGTTATAAATACCTCAAGATTCAACAAGATATATGAAGATCTTATAGTTCACGAGAAGGGTCAAACATTAGTATGGAAGCCAAAGCAAGTTAGGACTAGTCATATTGAGACCAAGAGTCAAGATGGACTATTTGATAAGGAAGAACAAAAGACTAAAGTGGATTCTATGCTAGTTTAGACTAGCTTTCATATTCAATATCAAGGCATGAAATAGTATATAGATATTGGTTACTCAAGACACATAATAGGAGACAAAAATAAGTTAATTTCATTGAAGAAGAATGATGTAGAAATAGTAAGGTTTGGAGACAACACAACTGCCAATATAGTTGACAAGGGTATCTTGAGTTTGGATAATGGGAAGACCAAGGCACAAAATGTATTGTATGTGGAAGGTTTAAAACATAACCTACTTAGTGTAAGTCAAATTTTCAATCAAGGACACATATTAATATTTCATGATATAGGGTGAAAGATAAGGAAAGCCAAATTAGGAAGGTTAATTACTAATGCTAAGAGGACTGAGATCAATCTATATGTTTTGAATCAGATCAATAAGGAGAGATGATTTATGATTCATATGGATGAAATTTGGATATGGCATAGAATATTAGGTAACCTAAACTTTGACAATCTAGTGAAGATAATCACTAAGAATTCTATGAAGAACATGCCTAAGATCACCAAACCTATAAACATACTTTGAAAGGCATGTCAGCATGGTGTAGACTAGAATAAGGTTCAAGTCGAAAGATTAATATACTAAAATGACCTTAGAGTTAATACACACTGATCTCTATGGGCCAAAATAATTTAAAGCATTCAAGGAGATAACTACTTTATGTTACTCATAAATGACTGCACAAGAATGAATTGGGTAGCATTATTTAAAGAAAAGCTAGAAGCTCTTGACAAGTTCAAGGCATTCAAGGATCTTACTTAGAATGATAAGAATAGGAAGATAAAGTGTCTAAGATTTGATATAGGAGGAGAGTTTTGGTCTAATGAGTTTTATGAATTCTATGAGGTTCATAGAATAAAGAGACAATTATTAGTAATTAGGACACCTCAACATAATGGGGTACTGGAAAAAAAGAATATGATAGTTCATGAAATGGATATAACTATGATAAATGAGTCTTTATTATCTAATGGATATTGAAGAGAGGAAGTAAGCAATGTAGTCTACATTTTTAATAGAGTACATATAAGGACTAATGACAATAAGACTCATTATGAACTGTGAAAATGTAAACCTACTAATGTGGAACACTTTAGAGTGTTTGGGAGAAAAAATTTCATCAAAAGAGATGATGAAGACTTTGAAAAGTTTGATTCTAGATCTGATGAAGGTATATTCTTAGGATAATCATTAATGAGATTAGCCTATATATGTTATAACAAGAGGTTGTAGAAGTTAGCAAAAAACACCAATGTGACGATTGATGAGATAAGGAAATCACACTCACAGTCAAAGGATACTTAAGAGAATATAGAATTCAAGAATGAAGAGGAAATTATAGAGATTGATGAGGAAGAATAAGAATCTGAGGAGTGTTAAGATTTAAAATGCCCCTCAAGACAAAATCAAAGAGATCATCCTAAATATGAAATCATTGGCAACAAGAATACAAGTATGAAAATAAGGAAAAGATTGGTAAGTAATTTAAATCAAGAGAAAATTGATCTATTATCTAAAATTTAACCTTAATAATCTTATATAATCTAGAAAAGACAAATTTTGGATAAGTTCTTTGAATGAAGAGTTAGACCAAATAGAGAAGAATGAGACTTGGGAACTAGCTCCTAGGCTTAAAGATAAGAATGTCATTGGTACAAAATAGGTGTTTAGAAACAAGTTGAATGAAGATGGAGAAGTTACTAGGAATAAGGATAGATTGGTATGCAAGGGATATGTACAAGTTTAATGTGTAGGTTTTAAGAAGACCTTTACACTAGTATCAAGATTGGAGGCCATCAGATTGTTTCTAGCATATGCAAGATTCAAAGGATTCAAGGTATACTAGATGGATGTCAAATTTGCCTTTTTAAATGGGAATTTGGAAGAGGAGGTGTATATAGAACAAATTAAGGGATTCTCATTATCAGATGACAAGGATTATGTTTTTAAATTGAAAAAAGATCTTTATGGTCTAAAACAAGCTTTTAGAGCTTGGTATGCTAGGTTGGATATGTATATATTATATCAAGGATTCAAAAGAGGAGTTGTAGATAATAATTTATATATCAAGATGGAACATGAACATTAGTTGATAGTGTTTATATATGTGGATGACATCATATTTAGTGAAAACTATATGCAATCAAAAATACATCAAGTCTATAAATCAATCCTAACTTGGAGAAGATAGATCCTACTTACACTTCTGATTAGTGATAAATTAGATGATCAAGAACATGACCAATATGTGGATTTACTAGACCCAATTAGCAGATATCTTATAAAAACAATAATACTAGGGAGAGTTCCAAAGCCTCTATTCATGCACAATCAAGTAATAACCCTAACTAAGCTCTATGTTTTCATATTTACTAAACTAATAACAAGTAAAGCAAAATCTAATCTAGTGCTCACCAAATATTGTGGCACAATATGGGGGTTGGTAAAAAAAACCATTAATAGGAGAATATCAATTAATCTATCTATGAGTAAGACCCTAATACATGGAGAAGAAGAATAATATTATTCAAAAGCCAATACTTATGCTACTTACATCTACTAAAGAGAGGAACAAATTTAGAGAATACCTACCTAAAAGACAAACCCATCAAGACTCAATATTTTCCTTGGAAAAAGGGGATTAAAAAGATGTTTTTTTGGTTTTTAAGGATCACTAAGAAAATCCAAAGCATTCAATACTTCTCTACAAGACTAGATTCTCCAAATAGAAACCCTAAGGTAAGACTCCTCAAGTAGAATGGTGGAAGAGAAAATTTTAAGGAAGAGCAAATTATAATGAATCAAAAGAAAATAATAACTATTGATCATGATAAATAATGATAAAATTATCTTATATATATAGGTGGATTTAACCCTAAGCCCTTTCAAAATTTTAGGTTGACAGGGTCGACCTAGTACTGTTATGTACAAAAATTCACTAAGTCATTGGCTAGGTTAGCCAAGAGTTGACCTAAATCCTAAATGAATTTCACCCATAAGAGTACAATGTTGACCCAATAAATATAGTACTATAAACTATAGAAAGGATATTTAGGTGAGGAAAAGAGGGACACAAGGTGGGAAATGACTGGAGGAATGTGCAAAAGAGGAAAAATTGTTTAGGAAAATTGTTTTAAAAACTAGTTGGATTGGTAATAAGTGGTAATAAGGGATAAAAATATTTTGAACCATCAATTGTTTTCCCATCCATTTCCTGTTGTACCCCTTAAGGTGTACACTCAAATAAATTGAGACTTGATGGGTTTTTTCAAGATAGAAATCATTAGTATTTGATAAAAGTTGAAAATATTGTGTATACAAAAACAATGAGAACATGACTAAGGACTTTGCATAAGTGATGAAGAAAGAGTTTGAGATGTCCATGTTGAGAAAAATATAATTTTTTATTGGTTTGAAAATCACTCAATCTAAAAAAGGTATATTCATTTCCCAATCTAAGCACATAAGAGAGATGTTGAAGAAATTTGAGATGGAATATTGCAAGTCAGTTTGTACACCTATGATCATAGGGTATAAGTTAAGAAAGGAAGATGAGCCTCAAAAGTTCAATCAGATGTCATATAGGTAAATGATTGGAATTTTGTTATACACCAATACCTCTAGACCTAACATCATGCAAGTCATAGGTCTTGTGGGAAGGTTTCAAGCAGATCTAAAAGAGAATTATCTGTAAGTAGTGAAAAAGACACTCAAGTATCTCAAGGGGATAATTGAGTTTGGGTTTTGTTATCCAAGGAGTAAAGAGTTAAATTTGATATCCTATAGAGATGTATAATGGGCATGAAGTCTAAATTATATGAAGAGTACCAGTGGAAGAGCTTTCTTCTTAGGTGGGTGCCTAGTCTCATGGATAAGCAAGAAGTAATAATTAGTAGCATTATCCACTTGTGACAATGAGTACATTGCATCAATTTCATGTTTGAATTATGTAATATGAATGATATAGACCTTAAAATACTACAAGGTATAGTATGATGGTCCTATCCCTATCTATTATGATAATATAAGTGATATAAGCATCTCAAAGAGCCCTATCATGCTCTCAATGACTACGCACATTTCCATTAGGTATCATTTTATAAGATAGCAAGTAAGTAAACAAAGTTTAAAACTTGAATATGTTTCTACATAAGATCATATTGTAGACATTTTGACTAAACCACTTCCAAAGGTAACATTTGAACACCTAAGATAGGAATTGGGTGTAATTCCTATGTCTACCAATCATTGAAGAAGACAAGTACTTAAGAGAAGATAATCTAGTAGCTCATTATTCTAAGAGAAAGTGAGTTTTTCCAAGAAGGTATGCATGGAGATATGGGGATCATGTTTTTATGATGACTCATAAACTCATTGTTCTGAATGTTGAGTGTTTTAGTTGTAAGGAGTGTGATTCAAAACTTACAAACATCACTTTGTCATTTATTTCAAAGGGGGAGAAAGTTCATAATGAGAGAATTTTTTTGAGAGTGGTTTCCATCAATAAAAAAGGGGGATATATTTTAGCATTCTCATTAATTTCAAAGGTGATCTTGTACAAGGTTGAGAAGCCTAACCTAAGCCATGTGAGAAATTAAGCATAATAAAGTTTGGATAACTAAGCAAGAATAAGATTGTGAGAGGTTTTTTGGCAATTTGTGATCATGTAAGTAAAGTTTAGATACTTTTAGAAGTGTTTCAAGGTTATTTTCCAAGTCTAAAGTGCTTAATAATCCTAGTCATGACACTAGTCATGGAATTAAGAGACCTTGTGAGAAAGTATGAGTATAATGTATTGGTGAGATGAATGCACACATGAATGAATGATTTTATGATATTTATTGATCATGAATGTGAGACATTAGAACACTCCTTAAAGTCTTAGGGTGAGCCTACATGGGTAGGAACTTCAAACCAAGTTTGCATCTATATCACTTTTAGACCCTACCTGGCCTAATGTGGAATCATGATCTATTATAAATGAATATGAAGGATGTTTGAAATTATTTGAGAATGTGAGACATTTTTGTGAGCATGTGAGTGAAGTATTGAGAGCTTTAAAAGAGGTTTAAAGGTCAGTTTAATGCCTAATGAGGTGTGAAGACTCAGGTATATAGAGTAAGGTGATAAGAGTATAACCTAATAAGGCATGAGGCTTAGTTTCCAAGGCAAGTATGCATACGTGAGATTTTTAATATGTGTGATAGGTTTTCCTAGGTGAATTCATGAGTTTTAAAGTCAAAGTTTGAAGATTAAGGTAATAAAAAGTGATTTAAGGTCTCTTAAGTGATCAAAATGAAGGGTTATTAACTTGATAAGGATTTTATTATGCTTATTATATCATCATACCTTTGAATATGAACCTAAGATATTCATGGTATTTGGGGAAGAGTCCTAGCTAAAAATTCAAGGCATTAGTTTAAACCCTCTTAAAACCTTAATAGTGACCCAATGTTGAAGATATGATTCAAATGTGACCAGGATGGTTTGGAATGCTTAGGTAAGTGTTTGGATATTGTAGTGAAATCTCCCAGGTACATCCAAGTGGTGCTTATTAGAGTGAGGATAGATAAAACGTGAAGATATAGGCTTATTTTTGAAGAAGTTGTAGCTAAAAAAAATTATATTGGACAAAGTCTAAAAATTGGTTAAGGTTGAAGATAGAGACTCATGTTTCATGTCTATTAAGGTTTTTGGATAATATTTATCCCTCAAGTGTGTTAAACCAATCATTGAAGTTATCCAATCACTAATAGACCTAATGATGCAAATAGTGAGAAACCTAGGTAGTAGTAAAAAGATGATTAGGGATGTGTTATCTTGTAAGAGTGATGAAACCAAGTGCAAAAATATTTTTTTTGGGATTGGTATTTATTATTAATTCTTTTAATAATAATTTTAAGTTATAAATAATGGTGAAAATGATGAATCCAAAATGGCTTGTCTATCTCAGTGAGGACTATGTGTAGTGATGTCAATAAATTAGTCTATAAGACCAATAGTTACCACTAGAAAATATGATGTTTATGATTTAATATGGTTTGGATATGTCAAAGGATCATGTTATGATATCAAAAGTTATGAAAAGTGTCTATACAGTTGTTGGAAGTTTGAGTCACCATGACTAGACTTTGAGGTTAGTCGGCAGTTCTGAGTGAGCAAGTTACAGGAGTGTTTTTAAGTCCTTTTGCCCTATGTAATGAAGTATAATACATATGGTGAATTTTTTGAGTTATTTTAGGTTTTGTGTATGTTTTTTATTGTCATGTTTATATGGCTAAAATAATTTTTTATCTTCAATAGTTCAAGATAGACCTTTTTGTGTATATGAAGGCCGAATGTAAATAGTACAAATGGTGTGATTCAAGTGGTGGTTGGAGATAAAAAGTGTCATGGACCTAATATGAGATTAATGGGGGTTATATTTGAGTGTAATATGAATTATTCCTATCATGTGTGGATTTTTAAAGGATTATATGGAGATCAAAGGATAACATGTACTAATGAAGGCCTAATTGAATTAGGTCTCCTTAAGGCCTAAAGAGGTTTTGGTATTTTAAGTTGTGGATGACCTATTATAATTATTTATTCATGTAATAAAAATTTTACTGTACTTATTATAGGGGTAACACAAGTGTGAAAGTCTATGTGGATGACCAATAGGTGTGTGATCTAGAGGATTGTATAAGAATAAGAGCTAATTGGCCTAATTGACTAGTTAGAGAAGTGAGAGTGTAAGAAAAAGAGATAACACATTGGAGAGGAAAAGGAAGTATTTTATACAGTAATATTTATGTAAATAAACTATCATAAATATCTAATAGGAGTATTGAGTATGAAAATCAAGGTTATATGACCTAATCAGTCTTAAAGAGACCTAGTTGAGCAAAGAGGCCTAAAAGGTAGTTTGAGAGGGATAAGAGTGTGAAGAGATGATCGGTATCTATTGATTGAGAAAAATATTTTTATAAAGGTGATCAAAAAAATTAGGTGGCTGAGTTGGTGCTAAGTCATCTAGGGGGTTGGTGTCTCTTTGCAAGTGGGTGCCTGTTAAAGCCTAGTCAAGTGGGTGCTTGACTAGTTAGAGTTAGTGTTCCATGTGGAGTTGGTTCTTCACTCAAATTGATTTTTGTATTATAGAAATATAGTATATTTGAATATATATATATATATATATATGGGTTTTATTCCCCTTGAGGATTTCCCACATACATGATGTGTTCTTTTGCTTCATACTTATATAGATAGTCAATTTTGATTGCTAAATCTATATGCTTGTTTGAATGACTCATCATTTATTACATGTAATTTAAAGAAAGGTTTTTATTGAATAATTCACCCCCCATCTCAGTCATTGTGTTTCCAATATGATTTACATATCACATATGTGGAGGATATTGAGATTTCGTGTGAGGTAGGAGTGGACATGGATGTTGATACAGAGTAGAGGGTTGGAAGAGATACTCCATTGGTAGTGGTGGAGAACAAGGTTGATGATGTAGGATATGATACTATCATGAGATGAAAGTAGTCACCCAAGTAGAGAGAGGGGTTGTTTTTATATCTTCATGCACTCCAAGATCTATAGAAGAGAATACACTAATTGATAGACTCTAAGAGGAAAGTAAAGATCAGGATAGAGAGATAGATGGATTGTACCAAGAAGTGGCCAACTTTCAAGGTGTAAAATATGGTAGAGGGGATCAAACTATTGAGTTTAGATGATTACAATTTTAGGTGGATAGATTACATGGTATTATATATGGGATGGATGGGGATGTCATGTCTATAGGATTGATTGATCATGACATAGAGACTTAGACACCATATTATATAATGCTCATATAATGTTATAGATAGGAGAGGGACACAAATCAGACTGAGCTTGTAGAGGATAGATTATTATTAGATAGAGAGGGTCAGATATAGACTTTGGACAAGGTGATGAGGGACATTGAGTAGGCCACATACTATAGGATCTTATATGAGGAGGTTGTACCATGATATTAGAGGACACCATCATTTAGAGAGTATTCTATGAGATGATTAACATCTACTAGATTTGTTCACTTATTGGAGTTATAGAGGTTAGTGGGATAGGTATAGTGTGTGATTCATCTTCTAAGAGGCATACCATGATGTGAAAAGATATTCTTGAGACTAGACACTTTAACTGAGGGATAGGATGAGACATAAATATAGGGGATATTTGATAGATGGATTCATCGATATATACATATTTGGAGATGTGTCTTTTTGTATAGACACATCATATATATATATATATATATATATATATATATATATATATATATATATATATATATATATATATATAATGTGTTTATACAAAGAGATACATCTCCAAATATGTGTGTGTGTGTGTGTGTGTGTGTGTGTGTGTGTGTGTGTGTGTGTGTGTGTGTGTGTGTGTGTGTACACATGAACAGTTATTAAGACTTTATACTATAAATGTTAGACATTGATGGACTTTTTATTAGTTTACATGGACTTTATACATGACTTGACAAATGTATGGATATATGGTAGCACTGATTATATTTCTTGCATTTCAATTTATGCTAGCATGTTTTAATTTTCTTAGCATATTTATTATGGATTTATGACTTATGTATGAGTGGATGATGCGTATGGATTTATAACATGACATTTTTGCATATATTTTGTTTCTGTTCTTTGCATTGGATTTCCAATAATATTTAACCTTTAAGCAACTTGATTTTTAATATAGCATAAAACACATTATCACCAATGATATTGAATAATCATGATGAATGTTGATTCTTTAATAATTTGAAAAAAAAAAGAAAGAATAAATTGTGTACAAGAAAAGTACATCATGATATAGTCATAACCATATTATATATGTTTTTCACAAAATAATCTTTATAAACACACAAAAAACAATAATTAAAAGATGTGGAAATAAAATATTAAGCTATGTGATTGAAATACACAAAGAATTTAATGCAAAAAAATGTAACCTAAATTATTGGTACATATACAAAATGAAAATTCAATAATAACACAAAAATAAACAAAGAGTGACTCAAACAACAAAAAATGATCAAAATTGACAAAATAAAGGAAATAACCATTGGAATGGTTAGAGATCAAAAGAAGTGAAACAACCAATTAATGGATAATGATAAATAAATGGGTCAAAGTAACCAAGTGAATGATTATAGATAGTAAATAAATAATATAAAAATGAAAACAAACAAAGAGTGTAAAAAACTAAAAAAATGTAACAAAGACAAGCTAAACAAAGACTAGACAAGTGTAGACAAGAACAAGGCTAACAATCGAACAATCGAGGGATAAAGTAAGGAGTAAGTAATCCATGTTGGGGAAATTGATGATGGTTAAGATGGTGATTGAGCTAACCCTAGATACCCCATGTATCTAAGTGTTACCTATATAATCCACCTTAGATAAAGTCTATGTGGTGATATCAGGCCAAATGTAGTTCTCCCAATACGGGAAGTGATGAGAAAGTGGATGATCGATGAAAATTTTTAAATGTTTTAATAAAAAGGATATGTGAGTGACCCGTCCAAGAAGGAGTGAATGATGTGGAAGATAACTTAAAATGGTAGATGTGTTAATGTTTTTTTGGAATGTTTTTGTGTTGATTTTTTTATATTTTTGAGATTTTTGAAATAAGTAATAAGATGGTTTTTTGTAATCATGAGCAAGAATGTAGGTTCAGATATAGTAATAACAACCTTGAAATATAGCATGCTAAATAATAAATGAATAACAATTGACAAAATGATGAAATTGGGAACATATAATGAATGACTGAAAAGATGATGCACCCAAATAACTAGGGTAAGTATAGACAATGGTCACATGGTGAACATGTTTTTGAAAATGAGGTAACTGATAGATATGCAAAAAACTTTGTTGATATGCTAATCAATTGTTTTGTGAGGGATGATCTAGTTGTTTGTATGCATAACATATATCTTTCAATTTGTAACAAAGATTGAAATGAAGAACATGATAAATGGTGAAGACAAACAATTAAAATTATACATAACAAAAGAGCATGATCTAATCATTATGAACAAATGTTAAAGTATACATCTTGTCGAGCTCACAAAATACTAGCTGTATTGGATGTGTCTAGAGTGAAGTATCTCTAATAGAATTAGTGAATGGGATAAAGTCTCCCCTTTTCAACATAGAAATGTGAATACGATACTCGAAGAAATATTTATTTGGACATACTTTGATTTCATTTTATTTATGACCTCCTTTATGTAGTCTCATGTGACCAGGTAGACATATGGGCTTATCACCAAAGACTATATATAGGTGAGTAAAGGTATATCTCCCCAATGTTAATATTACACAACTAAGAGGATACGAAGGATCAACACCAAAGATCAAGAAGGGTGAGAGATATGGATTTTGTTTTTTATAAGTTTTGAATAAGGATGTTTATGTTTTTATAAAAGAATTATATCCCAAATCTTGGCCCCATGCAACTAGTAAGATGAAAGGGTTTATCACTAAAGACCAAGATAAATGAGTAAAATTTCATATTTCTTATTGTAGCGCACTTAATGTTTTCTACTTGAAAGGGAACCATAAGAGGAAACTCTATCATGGAAAATATTCTGGACAAGGTTGTAATCTAGTATTGTCTAAGTTTGGAAAATAAAATGTAAATTAGAACATTTACTTTGCTCTTAAGAATTAAGACAAGAACCAATGTAATTCTTATTTTGAAAATGTCATTCATGAGATAATAGGGTGGTATGAAAAAGTGAAATGATATAATAGACTATAGTTTTAAAATGTTTATGTTATGCAAACTAACAACTAAATAATCACTAAACATAACATTTGATATAAAAGCAAAAATAAACATGATAGTATAATGCAATATGTGAAAATAATGTAGATATAAATAGATTTGCCCCAAAGTGTCAAGGGACTCATAAACAACAACAAATATATTTTTTATCTTTTGTAATTTTTATGATTTTTTAAATAGGTTTTTGATTCCACCAAGAAATATTAGCAAACCATCTAGAGTGGCATTCTCTATTTTGGAATCCCTATTGAATGAATATATCTATATACAAGTTTATTTGGAAAAGTTTTGTGGTAATTTTGTTTTTTTATGGGAAAATACAATTATGAACTAGACACACATTGATATGTTTGATAGCAAAGATGAACTCTAGAAACCTTTTAATAGTTATTTTGATCATTTTGAAATCTGGATGCCTTTATATATATGGGCTACAAGTGATATTGCTAAAAAGTTTCAATCACTAAGGACTAATGAGCTCTCCATATGTATAAAGACCAATATCTCTTACCCAACTATTATTGACTAACTACTAAATACTACAAAAGTCAAAATAAGATAAATCTGTATTGATAATCCTCAATTCCTTAACAAATCTAAAATGTTTAAACTTACTATGATGTACCTCAAAATTAATCTCAAAATCATGATCCAACTCATTATAATGCCATTTTACCAGTTTAGCATAATAAGTATGCAATATGGGAGTTAAGATTCTTTCTTGGATTTTCAATCAAGAGATCATTCCATGTCATTTCTCTCCTAGTTGATTTGATGTTTTTTTGTTTCTAATGTCATTATAATCAAGCACTAAGGATCAAATTTGTTCATCTATTGATGTATTTTGATTATTTTTTAAATCTTTTAACAAGGGTAGGTGAAGTAGCATTTCTTCAAATGGGATGCTTTCATGGATTTGTATAGATGTTATAATTGATATGTTTCCATGGGATAAGTCTAATGAGGTCCATTTCTATGGATTATAGTTGACATGTGCAGGTAGTGTAATGTTAATAGGAAAAGGAAGAATAGTGTTTATGGAGATGGAACAAACTACTTTGATGTTACTAAGAGGATTTGTATTGATGTTGGATGAGATTTCCTCCTTACCTATAACTTTATCATTATCATTTACAAACATATTTACTGATAAAACTATTGTTGGGACCAATATGGATGTTGAATTTTAATTCAATCCTAGAATAAATTATAAATCTAATTTGGATAATAAATTTTATCTTGGTTTGGATGTGGCCATAAGGATGGACTACTGAAGTGTTTTTTTACCAAATTTTCTTTTTATTGATCTCTTAGAAATATTATATTTGGGATGAACAGTTTTTTTGAAATATAGAGTCTTAGGTGTTGGGTTTAAGGCATATGATAATTAGATGATGGGTGGATTAGATAATGTTTGATTCAAGATTGGATGTTTATCAAAAATGGGTATTTGATCAAAAATGGTTGTTTGGTGGATAATGGATGAAAGATTATGATTTTGATTTGGAAATGAGATGGTTTTATTTGGTTTAGGAGAGACATCTTGATATACCATTTAAGCAGGATTTTAAAACACAAATAGATGCAAGTTCATTTTGATATACTTTGTATTATCCAACTCTTGGATAGTGTAGTGAGGGATGTTATAACTATAGCTATTGGATGCGAAACTTGATTGATTTTGAAAAATAGGATTACTAGTGACAAGATGATGTTGTTGTGGAAACTTTTTGGATTCACTAGTAATGAATTGTGTTGAGAAATCAACTTGATTTTGAAAGGATGGGTTTGTTGGATTTGTGTTAAAATTGGAAGTATATGTGTTTTGTGAGTTTATGAATAAATATGGTTTTGAGTTTTGGGATTAATTTGATGCAAAATCAAATGATTAATTTTGATCATTATAGAAAGGTTAATTTTGATGGGTGTAGAAGTTGGAAAATTGATTTGGATGGAACATATTTGGATTTGACTGAATTGGAGTTTGATTGGTGAATCTATTTTGGTACATATTAATATCATAAAATGATGGTGAATGTGTACCAAAGGTTTAACTTACATTTATGTTATTATTAGAACCATGTGGATTAATTTATATATTTTGATTTGTATTTGGTGGCATTTGATATGTGGATTATGTAGGATTAGAAGATTAATTCAAAGAATTTTGATTATTATAGCCTAAAAATTGATTTGATGTTGTTCCTAAATTAAAATATTGATATTTATCTATGGGTAAAAATGAATAAGCATTAAAGTTAGAAATTGAGTCATTATGGTTTGGGTTGAATTGGTTGTTTGGGAAGTTTGAATAATTATCCATGTTTTGATTTAATTGATTGATGTTTGAGTTTGAATACATATTAAAACTTGGATTTTGATTTTATATATATATTTTTTTTCATTTATTATAATATGTGTTTGGATCAAAATTTGTTGGATAGAACCCTTGGTTATAACATGGATTATTTGGATTTTGATTTGTGATTGAATCGATCAAGTTGTGGCTCCAATATGCCATGTTTATTATGTTTATAATGTGTTCTAAGATATGTATGAAGTTTTAATTTATGTCGTGAAAGTGTCATTTATTTTACTTTGAGTTGTATCTTTTTTTATTGAAGTTGAGTTCATAAGCCATGTACTTGAGAGACCTAGTGAGAAGGCATAAGTCTGGTAGCATGATGAGGTGAGTTGTCTAAGACTTGTCAGAGAAATTTTAGTAGTTTTTGATCATGGTATGATGTTTAATAATGTTATTATGAGTTACTAAGATTATTTAAATAGTTTTCAAGGTATATTCAAGGTCTAAGTATAATTGGCAGTTTAAGGCATAATGCACAAAGAGACCTAGTATAGCCTAATGAGGGGTTAAGTTAATTTATAAAGGTGCCAAAAATAATGAGAGAATTTTTAAAGGTATTATATTTTTTTAATTTTTTTTACCAATTTTTCGGTCATATCTTGAAGGAGAAGACATGAAAAATGGTGTTGAGATTTTATGTGTGCATAGAATGAGGTGTTACAGACCTGAGAAGGACTTTCTTATGATAGTTGGAATTTGCAACCTTTACATGAGGATATAATAAGTTAATGGTAGTTTTGGAAGGGTCCTATATTAAATTTCGTACCATTATTTTTTTGTTAAGGGCCTAAGATTTATGAATGATTGTTAAGAATGTAAGACAATATAAACCCTCTCTAAAACCCTAATAGTGACTTGATAGGAAAAGTCTTGTTGGAAATGACTCAAAATGGATTGGATGACATATTTTTATTATTTTATATTATATATTAATCTCTTATGTTTCTCTAGGTGTAATTTTTATATCATAAGAGTGAATGAAAGCTACAGAAAACCCCTTGTTTCTTAGATTTTTGATGTAGCAGGTAGGGTTGACCACATCAAATCATGAAAGTTGTTGGAGGTTGAATATTGAGACCTATTTATTATTAAAATTATGTTTTATAACTATTATTTTTACCTAAAATATGATAAAATAGTCATGAAAGTTGGCTTATCATTAAAAAGGCCTAATGAGGACGACAATGAGAAAACCTAGCAGAAGTGAGAATGAGATTAGTAATGGGTTGTAGTGTATTAGGTATGGATAAAAATGCATGGTATAATTATTAAATAAATATATCACATTTAAAACTATAATATAATATTTGGTGATTCTCATATACAAGCAGAAAGTTGCTCTCAAAGTGACCTGTCTAACACAGTGAGGTCTATGTAGAGTGAGGACATGAGATTGGTCTGTAAGACCAATATTGATATTGAGAATTGTAATATATATATTTAAATTTTTTATAAGTATTTTTAAGAATCATATAAACCCATTTTAAGTTCACAAAATTGTTCACACATATGTTTTAAGTCTTAGTTTTTATGACTATGTTTTTGGAGCTACAGGCAATTTTCAGTGTGTGAGAGAGAATGGTGTTCTTGAGTCTTTTTTACATAGAGTTTAAGAATTAAATGTACATAAATTTTTTATTATATCTCATAGTTTCATTTTTAATGTATATAAATTCATTATAATCTCCTAATAAATTTAATAAAATTCAAACATTCTTGACTAGGTTTTGAAGCCTGTGTGCAATTCTATGTAAGCATATGAAGATGATCAGTTTGAGGTATTTTTACCTATATGGTGAAATATAATGGAATTGGTGTTGAAAAATAGGCCATGAAGATATTATTAATTTAATTTATTGATATGTTTTTATGTCAAAGCTAAGTATATTCTTTAGATATTTAAGATAGACTTTCTAGTAGTGAGAAGGCCTTATTGTGAGTAAACCTAATGGTGTGGTTCAAGGAATGAAATGAGATAAATAGTGTTGGATACATAATTTAAGATTATAAGAGATATAAATGAATAATTTATGAAGTTTCTCATCCATTTTCGGAGGCCCAAGGTGCTCTAATGAGGGAAAAGTAAAATGTGTGCTTTGAGAAGGCCTAATTGCATTAGGTCTCTATTAGGCATAATGGTGATTTTGGCTCTTAAGGATAATGATCGACCTATGTAGTGGTTTTTTCACTTATTAATAATGTTTTTATATATATTATAAATAATATCCAAGTATGGGAATGTTTTTGGCAGACCAATAAGGTTGAGAGTAAGACTCAAGTATAAAGAGAAGGTCTAATAAGTCTAATTGACTTATTAGAATTTTGAGGACATGAGCAAAAGAAATAGAGTTTTGTAAAATAGGTAAAGGGATTAAAGGCCATCATATAGGTGTTATAAATACTTCATAAATATATAACTATGTTTCTATAGGTAATGATCAAGGTCATATGACCCAATTCTACCAAGGAAAAGGCTAGTTGAGTGAGAAGGCCTAATAAGATATTTGAAAAAGATAGAAGAGTGAGAAGAGAAAAATAAGGTGATCATATTTAGTTTATTGAGAAATATGTGTCAAAATGTGATCATAGGTTCAAGATAACTGAGTTGGTTTTGAGTTCCCTAAGGGGTTGGTGCCTCCTTGTAAGTTGGTGCTTATTAAAGGACTGGTTGAGTTGGTGCTTAACTAGTGAAGGGTTGGTGCCTCACTAAAATTATGATTAACTACTTATAAGAATATAGTAAAATATGTGTGTCAATGGTTTTTATCCCCAATGAGGGTTTCCCACATAGATCTTGTGTTCATGTTTTATGTTCCTACTTCATGCTCATAAGAATGATTGATTATGCCTTGCAATATCTCTAGATTTGTTTGAATGATTAATGGATGATAAATGGAATTTAAATAAGAGTTTACACATTTATTCACCCCCCATATCATTAGTTTTATTTCAAATAATTGGTATCATAACAAGGTTCCTTTTGTAGGCCTAACAGTCTAAGGGAGATGGTTGGAGCACATGTATGGATTTTAATAATGAAAGCATCTTTTATGATTTCAATGAGGATCTATCCACAATCATTGAAATAGCTTGTGAATGTTGTTAAAAACAGAAGAATAATGTGAAATAATTTACCGAACTTAGAATGAAAGTAAAGATTTTAGAGGCACAAATTGTGCAAGATACATTCAAGATAAGGACATATTAGAAATTTGAGGAGAGTATTATAAAAATTAACAATATTTTGGATAGTCAAAGGTGTTTTTATGATATGATAGGTATTGGATCCAAATAAGAGAAAAAAGAGTTTAGGGAGAGTTATTTCCAAAATTTATTGATTAGTTAAGGAGTGATCAAGCTGGTAGAATCAAGACCTATGTAGAAGTGGTCAAGTTTAAAGTCAATCATCAATAAGCCAAGAAGAGTTTTGCTCCATCAAAGTATATCAAAGGTAGTGGTGTATCATCCTATGATCATCAAAAGACAAATAAGGTAAAATCAAAGTATGTGGATTCTTTCATTGGTTATTGTTTTACCCATGGTAAATTTGGACATAGATATGTTGACTATAGATGGAGAAGTAAATTCCTATGTTATAACTACAACAAAAGAGGAAACATTGTAAAAGAGTGTAAGACAAGACCTATAAGGAAAATTAGTCATATTAAGAAGACATGTAGTCATGATACTAAATAATGGATCAAGAAATTAGACCCTATGGGTGATATGAAAGAGAAGCATGAATATAGAGGAGAAGAATATATGATAACCCAAAATATTGTTCATACTCAAAATGAAGACATGTAGTGGTATATAGATAATGGTTTTTCAAGTTAATTGATAGGTGATAAGAGAAAATTCATAACTTTGAAGAAGAATTCCATAGGTTTAATAAGGTTTAGAGATAACACATCTGCTAATATAGTTGGCAAAGGTGTTTTAAAATTGGACAATGAGAAGACCAAGATATAAAATGTATTATATGTAGATAGATTGAAACATAAATTATTAAGTGTAAGTCAAATGTGCACCCAAGGACATACCCTAACTTTTCATGACAAAGGATGTGAAATAAGGAGAGCAAAATTAGGAATATTGATTGCCAAATCTAAGAAAACTGAGAACAATCTATATGTAATAAATGAGATCACAAAAGAGAAGTGTTTTATGAGTAAGGTAGATGAAATTTGGCTATGGCATAGGAGGTTAGGTCATATGAACTTTGAAAATCTAATCAAGATCAGTTCCAAGGGATCCATGAAGAACATGCCCAATATTTCTAAACCTAAAAATTCTCTTTACAAGGCATGTCAACATGGTAAGCAAACTAGGAGGAAATTCAACTCTAAAGAATAATCTAATACTAGACCTTTAGAAGTAATTCATACTGATCTATGTAGTTCTACAAGGATTCAAAGTATTCAATGTGATAACTAATTCATGTTGCTTATATATGACTTCATAAGAATTTCTTCAATAGCATTCTTGAAGGAGAAGTTAGAGGATCTAGGTAATTTCAAAACTTTCAAGGTTTTGGTTGAAAATGAGATGAATGTGAAGATCAAGTGTCTTAGGTTTGATAAAGGAGGAGAGTTTTGGTCAAATTATTTTGATGAGTTTTGTGAGGTCAATGGAATAAGAATATAGTTCACAGCTACTAGAACACCTCAACAAAATGGGGTGGTTAAGAGAAAGCATAGAATAGTTTAATAAATGGCAAGGACCATGTTGAATGAGTCAAAGTTGTTTGATGGATACTAGAGAAAAGATGTGAGTACTATAGTATAGACTTTAAATAGAGGAAATATTAGGATCAATGGTGATAAGACTCCATATGAATTATGGAATGGTAGACTTATAAGTATTAAACATTTTAAGGTATTTGGGAGTAAATTTTATATCAAGAGAGATGATTAGGACTTAGGAAAGTTTGACTCAAGGTTTGATGAAGGCAATATTTTGGGATATTCATTAGTAAGTGATGCCTATAGATGTTACAACAAAAGGTTGTAAAAGATAGTGGAGATCACAAATGTGAATGTTGATGAGATAAGAAATCATATTCTCAGTCAAAGATTGATGAAGGATCAATAGAGATAGATGAGGATGAAAAAGAAATTAATGAGAGAAAGGACTCAAAAGGTCATTCTATGCAGATTCAAAAGGATCATCCTGAATCTTAGATCCTTAGAAACAAGAGCGTAGGTATACAAACTGTGATTTAGGAATTTGACTCAAGAAAGGATGGTTAGTGACAAAATGAAAAAAATGAAAGAAACACACTAACTAGCATAAAATATCTAGGCCTAGACACTAGTGGGAGCTTAGTTAACAAACATTAATACAATACACAACTAAAATTCAAAAGAAACCTTTTTTTATCTCCCTTCGATGCTATAAATTGCTTATTGTATTAGCTTGCTCAACTTGTGCTCATGAAGTCTTCATCAAAGGAGGTTTGGCTATCTTCTCTTCTCCTTGGTACCTTTGGCTTGTGGCTTGGATTGGATTAGAATCAATTTGGCATGGTAACACTAATTTCATGAAGATTTGTAATCAATTATGCATTATAACTTTGCATAATCATGTGTTCAAAATGATATTCATGGCCTCTCTAATTATAGCTTTTTGAATATGCCTAGAATCAAATTGAACCATGCATCTTGAGATTGAGATGTGTAGTTGAGGATTAATTCAATTTTTTGAATTAATTTTATAATCATCCTCATCATGAAATTGAAATAAGGGGTAATTAAGAGGCATGGAGGGCATCATGGAAGGCATTGATGAGGCATGGAGGGCATGAATTTTATGGCCTAGGGATGTCTTCCCAAGACATGAAGTCACCTGATGATGTAGATATTCAATATTTATTTCAAAAAAAATTATTCAACAAGTTTCCATGGAATTATTAATTAGACCCTAATTTGGTTTAATAAGCTATTAAGCATGATTAAATACTTTGTGCACAAATTACTCAAATTAATTAGAATGCCTTGTTATTGGTCCAAATTTTGATTGAATTGGAATTAGAAGTCAATTTAATATGCATTGGAACCATTATCCCATTTAAGATGTTACCAAAAATAAATAATAAAGGCATGTGTCTTGTGCAAAAAAATTGATAGGAAAGAGCAATCTAGAGCACCTAGGTGTAAAATTAGTATTTTGACTTGAAATGATCTGATCAAAGTTAGTTAGGCCATAAATTGCATTACCCCATTTAGAGATACCCTAGCCAAAATTAGCACTTGAATATGTCATTTTCACATTATTTATCATGTTTTAGTGTTTTTAGGCCAAATTGCATGTTTTAGGTGGAAATTGGTCAAAAGCCTAATTAGAGGTTATTGGTGGCCAGATTTAGGTGTCTATAGTTTACCCCTATTTGAGAAGGCATTGTAATTTGTAAGCACAATAATGTCTTTTCAAATAATGAAAAGGTCTTGTATGCCTACAACTGCAATGATGATAAACTAATTGTATGATGCCCCCTCGAGGGAACAGTTGGCACAAGCAGGTTAGCAAACAGTCCCTCGAAAAGAAAGAAGAAAAATGAGGGGACCAAAGAAAGGAAGGATGATGGGGTGACAATATAATGATTTTAAAAAGTAGTCAAAATCATTGAGAATACAAGTGGGATAATGTACAATGGTTTTCCCAAAGGCAGTTATAAGCATTATACCCCAATAGTGGCAATGTGGTATGATAACACAATAATTTGCCCAAAGGTGGTTATAATCATTGAGAAGATGGAGATGCCTAGTTAGGATAGAGAAATAAGATAATAACATGCCCCTACATAGGTATAAAAGTAAAGTGGTAACAATATAATTATTTACCCAAAGGTAGTTATAATCATTGAGAAATGCAGGTGGGATGGTGTGCAATGATTTCCCCATAGGCAGTTATAATCATTGGACCTTGATTATGGAAAACATGATAAACTTGGTCAAGGAGGATGATAACTTAACACAGAGGGTAATGATGAATCTGAACAACCTACTAGTAGCGAGATGCTCATCTGAACTAATAAAGGTTGAAATTCTTTCCTGGTTAATTACTCTTTTTGGGATATGATTGGGAATGAATCAAGATGTTAGTGCTGAGGAGATGCCACCATTACTGAATAGACTTCTTGAAGCTAAGGTTTGTTGTATCATGTGTCAACGGGTATCATGGTATATCATCATGCGGACTTGGCCAAAATATGCATAAGGACTAACTCTCATAATCCAATACTCAATAGAAAATAATGTACCAATGATAAAAACCATGATGACAATGTAAATATATGAATATAGATGGATTTGAGTATAATTATGGGCAAGGAATCACTCAATGAACACACATAAATTAAATCAAGGTAGCAGTGCTGAAAGCAAATAAAAAGCAGATAAACAAACAAAATAAGTAGAAACAAAAAAACAAGTAATGCAATAAAAACCCTACAAATATTGCCCCTAAAAAAATAGGTGACAACTTAACAAACAAACAAAATGGGGGAATAAAAGAAAAGGAAAGGGGTTGCTAAGTTGTCTTCATATACACTAGGCAAGTGGATGTTGCCTACATAGTTTCATGGATGTAATATCCAATAAAAAACTTTAGGCCAAATTTAGTTCTCCTAGGGAATGGGAAGAATGTGATAAATGATGAAAACAACTAGAATAAATGTGATATAAAAATAGGAATGGATTTGAAAAATGGCAAGTGTGTGAGATAAAAGGCCAAAAAGGATAGGGAAACTAATTGATAAGTGGTTTGCTTGCAACTTAGTAAGGGTTCCCAAAATCCTTAAGGAAAAGAGTGGTCAATGTTTTTGTTATTTTCTAATAATTTTTGGAATTTTTTGAAGTATCTCAACTCGATCAAGAATGATGATACAATAAATGGTTCACTCTCATAAAATGATGAGAGCATGGCTTAATTTTCTCGCAAAATGGAAATAGTGTGGTGGAGAAGGGTGACTGAGTTAAACTCAACAAGCATTGAGTATTGCCTACATAGTCCCATAGTAGGACCTCAAGTCACTATAGTTATACCCTTATAGTGAAGGAATTCAACTAGTGTAGCACTAAATTCAAAAAAAAATGCACAATTGGTAAAAAGGCATAGTACGACATAAAAAGTGGTGAGTTGGTATGTCAAGGCTTAATGTTGCCCCTAGGTAGTTATAACCAAGACACAACAACATAAATCAATGGTACTAATTTTCCCAAAGGTAGTTATAATTAGTAATAAGACCGGTGGTAAGAAAGGAATAAAAAATGAAGGATGAAACTACTGAAACTTCTATCATACTATCCCAAAATATGATCTCTATCTAAATTAATTGAACCAACTAATGAAACTAATCAGATACCTTGATGCTAAAATTGTATAATGAATGGAAAAAACTAAGGTTAAATGGGCTAGGCTTTAGAACACATTGGGTTGATAGGTTGAAAGTGGAAAGTGGAAATAGAAAAGAGGATAGAAAAGGATGGTATTTTTACAAAGAAGAATAGTGATAAAATGGCATAACTAAAATTGTCCTTGTAGACAATACACCTTAGCGCTCAAGCATATTACCGATTGAGATGAATAATATTCATTAGCTCAGGAAGTTCATCTCAGTCTGGTGTGGTGAGATTGTATGCTCTTGAGACTTAATCTATAGTAATGATGAAAGGCCCTATCTAGTTTGGTTTGCATTTCCATTTATGCTTCTTCTCAATAGTGGTATTCTTTTGGTTTTCTTTAAGAACAAGATCACCAAGTTCAAATGTTTTATACTTAACATGATGATTATAATTGCCTTTGAGTTATTTATGATATGTTTGAGGATTGTTGAGAGTAGCTATGCATTTCTCATCAAGTAGGTCTAGGTCTTACAAGTAGGCTACTTGATAGTCATGATCATCTAAGACATTTTTGAAAGATATGCATAGTGAAGGTAAATCAACCTCAATGGGAAGGATGGATTCAATACCATAAACAAGTGAGTATGAAGTGGATCCTATGGGGGTATGATGATTTGTATGTGTTGATGTAGAAGATTGCACCCTTGGCAAAAGGCCAAGCTCCTACCTTCTTCACGTAACTATGGAAACTCCCCTCTTGCCTGTGGGACTAGAGAAGTTGGAGGGGAGAGTCTATAGATAAGGGCTAGCCCCCTTTGATGCATCATGTTTATTCCAGAAAGTGCTAACATACATATATATAGATATATGATGGGGGGATGAAAAGGGAAGAAGATTTGCCAGGAAAACAAACTACTCTAAGGAGGTGATGCACCAAAAATAAGTCGACCTTCTCACCCTCACACTAAAACTAGACAAATACATACATACACTTTACACTTGGTAGAAGGACCAGGCTACAAGAAACTTGGTAGGGAGGCTTTGATGAAGAATCCAAAAAAATAGAGATTCACCAAGGTGCTGTGAAATGCACACTGTAAGTAATTTCTTTTGTTTTGCACTTCTAAATAGAGCTCTCCTTGTCAGCTACAGAAATGGCACCTTATAGACAACAAATATGTTGGTGTTGGACCTATGAAATCATCAAGAGGCAATGACTAAAACACAAACTAACACTCAAGACATACACATAAATATATATCCAAGATAGAGGTAAAAAAATGCATTTATTGATTTAGGTGAAATTTTGCCAGGGCTACGCCTTACAAATGTGGAAGATGATTACAAAATGACAAGTCTCCAATATATAGGAGAAGGAAGGAGGCCTTTTGGAACCCCTTTTTACAATTGGCCCATTTGTATCCCCTCATTGGGAAGAGCAGGCTGCCTAAAAATAAATGTTGTGTCAGCCCTGGCTTTAACTTCAGGCATTTTTAGACATGGCTGTGTTATTTCCTCATTAATTGAGATTGCTTCTTGAAGGCACCTAGATATTTTGTCTACTCATAAGTATGAAATGAATAAAAAGGGTCACATGGTTGGCCTAATGGTCAATTTATAGCCACTATTTCACCTACTAGAATAACTTCTCGAATTGGCACTTCCCTACTTGGACTATCTGCCTGCTCCATGCTTGGCACTTTATGTTTTTCCTATCTTGTCTCTTCTAGTTCCTTTGGCCCTTGAGGGTGATCTTCTAGTGGGTCACTACATTTCTAGACTTCTTTTTATGGTTGACATCCTTTTAGTTTGAAAATAAATGGTTATTTCACTATGTTAACTTTGACATTCATGTAGCCATCATCACTTTGAAAATCAATGGCTAATTTACTTTCCTAAGGTTAATGGATTTCTAGACGTCATCATCCCTAAAAAAAGTCATCCGTCCTTTGTGGGCTTGTTGCTTGAAGTCTCCTCTTAGCACCTTCTCAGAGGGAAAGTGACCCTTCGGCCATTGCTTTGGGCTCCTTCATTTAGCTGAGAGTCCCCCATAAGGGCACCTGCCCTTCAGGGTCCTTCGATGGGTTGCTATGCTCCTCTGAGTTATTTCTCAAGTTTCCATGAGCTTTTGGTCCACGAACATTTCCTATGGACTTTTCTCTATAGACATTTTGTCCCAGCCCAGCCTTTGCTTTGAACCATGGCCCTTCCCCAAATTCCTTCAGCCTTTTTGTCTAAAGGAATTCCTTCGAACAAAAAGTTCGTAGGAATCTGGGACTTTGCCTTAGTCAAAATTCTGAAAGTTAAACATTTTTTTGTGTGATCCCTTTGAAGTGTTCCATGCCCTTTGTAAGGGCATCTACCCTTCAGCTTTGGGGGCACCTTGTTGAACCAACCCATTAAACCAAAATTGGTTCAATGGTTCAACATTGTGCGCTGAGCCAATTGAACTAAGGTGGTTGAACCATTTGCCTTGAACCATTTGTTGAACTGGTTCAATGGTTCAATGTTGTGTGCCAATGAACTTGCCAATGACCTGACTAATCAAACTAGGCTAATTGAACCAAGGCCGATGAACCAATGTGTTAAACCAAGCTCGTTGAACCAAGCCATTAAATCAAAATTGGTTCAATGGTTCAATGGTTCAATGCTCTTGAATCAATATGTTTGAACTGAGTGATGAACTTTTATTGAACTAAAGGTCACCTGAACTGTAGATGGGTAAACCAAGTGCTGATTGAACTAGAAATTGAACTAGGAGTGATGGTCTTAAAGATTGAACGGAGGCCTAAACTAGGGCCAAATTCATCAAACAAGAGCCTAAAAAGTCTTGAAAACCCTAGCATTCTCTGAACTAATCTTCCTTGTGCCAAAAGACTAACCAACTAAGTCTATAAAAAACATGAAGTCTATAGGGGACTGCTGAATCCTTAGAAAATATTCTTGCAGAGTCCATAGATTTTATAGGACCTATGCAAAATCAGAAGAAATGGCCTAGAATAGCAAGAGGCAAAAGGGGACCAAAAATTTTGCCTGTTGGGCAAAAATTGGTTAACAAATTGGTGACTCCTAGGGGAAGCATGCCTGATATGCTTAGAGACCAATTTCCTTGTAGCCCATTAGGCCTGAAGTTAGATTTTAACTTTAAAATATCAATAACTCTAATAAATCTAGAACCAATCACGCATATTCACCTCCAAGGAAATAAAAACACACACAAAGCTAAGAAAACTACTACTTGTACAATAGCACTTAAGGAAAATAGGGAAAGAAAACAAGGGAAAATATGTATAGATGAAAGGAGACTCAATGGCAATTCTTAAGATATATCCCATTAATTGGGATATGCAATTCTTCACCATCCAACTTAGAGAGTTAGAATGCATTATGCTACTTACACTGAGTGATTATGTATGGGCCACTCCATAGGGCATCAAATTTTGCATGCTTTCCAGGTTTAGCTCGGTCTTCATCCCATTTCAAGACAATGTCTCCTTCAAAGAAATCCCTTGATGAAGATTTTTTGTCAAAGTGTCTCTTTATTTGCTATTGGTGACTGGTCATAGAAGCCATAGCCTAGTCCCTTGTCTCTTAGAGCTCCATCAGCTTGCACAGCCTAACCTCCATGCTATTTCCTTCTTCTAATTACAACTGATGAGCAAGGTCCAGTGCTGGAAACTTAAGTGAGATGGGAAGCCTAGCTTCCCTTCCATACATGAGCGTATATGGAGAATTTATGATTGCTCTCTTTGGAGTGATTCGATCGGCCCATAGAGCTATTTTTAGCTTGGCATGCCAAGTCCTCTAATTTTCTTCCATGGTTCTCTTGATGATCCTAATCAATTTTTTGTTGGTGGACTCAGCCAGCCCATTCCCCTGTGGGTAATAATTAGATGAAGTGCTGAGATATATACCATATCTCAGCACCCATTCACTTGTTTTGGTTCCCAAAAAAGCCAAGGCATTATCTGAGATTATGGTGGCTGAGATCCTAAATCTTGTCACCAGGTCCTCATAAAACTCTAGGACCACACTTTCATTTGCCTCTTTTAGAGAAATAGCCTCCACCCACCTTGTGAAATAGTCCATGGCAATCAGGACCCACTTGTGTCCATCACTGGAGGGAGGGTTGATCATCCCTATGAAATCTAGGCCCCACTGCATGAATGGTTGTTCCACCTAAATAGGCTGTAGAGGCATGGCAGCCAACCACTATTTCCCATCAAAAAGTGTGCACTTTTGGCACTTTATTACCCAGGCATGGGTGTCCCTAAAAAGAGTAGGCTATAAATAGCCAAATCTCATTATCCTTGTTGTGGTAGCTCTAGGAGTGAAGTGACCGCTTGTTGGCCCATTGTGGAACTCAGATAGTACCTTATCAGCCTAGTTTGGTCAATGCATCTTAGAAGGACCCCAGAGAGATCCTTCCTAAACAATACTCTATCAATCAAAACATAAGGGAGAGATTAGAGCCTAAAGTACCTTCTTTTAGTCTTGTCAAGACTCTATGGGCACTCACCAATAGAAGGAAATGCCTCAAGTTCAATGCCCAGTCCTTTATGATAGTTGGTTCTTTTATTGTAGCTACATCATGAATTAATAGGCTATCTTCCCCTTTCTGCTTGAAGTCCACATCAAGGTATTCGCACATGCCTCTTCCCCTCACCATCTTGTTGATCTTGATGTCTACATCATACTCCATCACCTTGGTGATCCATCCCGCTCTCTTCTTATTTAGTCTCGATTGTCACAAAATCCTTGATGCCAAGATGTGGAACCATGAGGTGAATCCTACTATTAGACAACATATGCCTACATTTCTTTAGGCTCCACACTACTACCAGGACTTGCTTCTCTACATACGTGTATCTGACTTTGAAATCCTCTAGCCCTTGGATAAAAAAAGCAAGTGGTTACTCGAGGTCATCACCATTTGCTTGGGTAAGCATGGTAGAGATCACCTCTTCATTGCTAAAAGTGTAGAGGTTGAAGTCTTTATTCAAATCAAGGCTGATCAAAGTAGGAGCCCAGGTTAAGGCCTACTTGATGGATTTAAAGTTATCCTTCCTTTATGTTGTCCACTTGAACTCCTCACCCTTCCTCATCATAGAGGTCAATGGCTTGACTATCTCTATGAAATTTGGAATGAATCTTTGAATAAAATTTATCCTACCAAAGAAACTATGTAAGCCTTTTTTGTGCTTAGGTAGGGACACCTCTAGGATAGAATGAACTCTCTCAAGGTCAATGGATAAGCCTTCCCTAGACATGATGTGGCCAAGGAGGTTCCCCTCGTGAATAACAAACCCACATTTCTTTGGGTTAAGAGAGATGCCAGACTCCCTACACCTTTCAAAAATCTACCTGAGGTGTCCCATGTGTTGGCCCGCTTCTTTGGAGAACACTATCACATCATTGAGGTATACCAGCACATTGTTGTTTATCAAGCCTCCAAAAGCCGTGTCCATGGCTCACTGAAAGGTTGTACCAGCATTAGCCAACTTGAATGGCATCTTCTTGTAGGCAAACATTCCCCATTTAGTAGTGAAGGTTGTTTTGTGTTGGTCACAGCCTTGCACTAGAATCTGATTATACCCTAAATATCTATCTAGGAGGGAGAAATGCTTGATGCCTATTACCTTTTGAAGGATCCATTCCATGCTCAGAAGGGGATAGTGGTCTTTTAAAGAGACTTTATTAAGGTCTCTAAAATCGACACATAGCCTGATCTCCCCATTGTTCTTTTGAATAAGAATAAGATTGGCCAGCTAGGAGGAATGTTTGATTGGAAATATAATCTTGAACTCAATCAATTTAGCCAATTCCCTCTACATGAGAGGCTCAATCATCAGGTTGATAGGTCTCTGCTTCTATGTGACTAGCTTGGCACCTTCTTCTAATTTGATGGTGTGTTGGGCAAGCCTTGGGTCGAAGCCCTTCAAATCACTGTAATCCCACACAAAAATGTTGACAAACTCCTGACACAATAAAATGAAAGCTTGCCTTTCTTGAACCATGCAGACTTTTCCAAGCGCAAGCAACTTGTCCTTGAAGATCTCAACCCTTTCATAATTCTCCTCCTTAGTTGTGATGTATGCCTTATCATTTCTTAATTGGTCATCTCCATTGAAGATGCTCTTAAGAGTGACCAAACCTTTAGGGAGATTATTGTTTTTTAATTGAACAATCTGGTTGCCATATTATTGTTGTAGCTTTGCCTAGTTCTGTGTTGCAAACTCAGCTTCCTCCTACAAGAAGAAAGCTATTTGTTGGTCATTTTTGAAAACCTACTAGTTTGTAATGTTGTCAGGGATGGAGGGCCAAACTACCACCTTTAAGTAACACGAACCACAGTCTCGACTTATCTCCTTGGAAACATCGAACTAAGCACCAATTGTTGCTATCCTATCCAATTGTTTGTTCTGCTCTCTAGGAATGGAGGCGATATTGAAAGTGAGGAAATATTCCACCAAGTCCCAGACCCTATGCTTGTAGGACTTTAGCAAGGAATTCTTGGTCAGATTCTAGCCTTTCACTTGATTTATAATCAGCTCACTATCTCCCAAAGCTTACAACTCCTTGATCCCTCTTTTTCTTGCCCATTCTAGACCATGGATAAGGGACTCATATTCTACAACATTGCTTGTGCAAGAGAATTGGAAATGTAAAGTTAAAAAGTATCTCTCCTTTATAGGGGAGACTAACATCACTCCACCACCAGCTCCCAGCCTACTTTTGGAACCATCAAAGTACAACTGCCATAGACCTAGGTCCTCTTGGTTTGCCTTCATTATGTTTGGTATGAAGGCACCTTCTTCATGCATGCAATAGACTCCAATGACTATCTCCTCTATGAACTTGTAAGGGTCATGCTCAAAGTTATCACTTCCCCACTCATCTAAGAGTAGGTCTGCAATTCCTTCAAGAGCGAAGGATGGAGATTGGTCTGTCTGGGACTCTTTTGGGTTGATAATGGTGTAACTAGTGTTCATTGCCTTGGGTGAATATGGTTCTAGATGGTCCTTATAGAGTGGCTCAGATTTAATCTTTACCTTAGTCTGATACTTGGTTTTAAAAACTAGATAGGACCAATTTGCTACTAGATAACCACCTATCTTTGACGTGAAGTCCCTGGACAAGAAAATTGTGAAATAAGGAGGAACATCTGCTACCACTATATCATGGGGAATTGAGAAGGTTGGGTAAGCATGTAATGTCAAGCTTAAACCCTTCAATATCCCAACTATTTTTGTAGGCATCCCATCTAGCTGCATGATACCCTTTTTCATGTCTTCATATTTTGGTCCCATCTTATCAGCTATGCACTTGGGCATCACTAAGGTACTAGCCCCACTGTCAATGATACAATTGTGCACTAATAAATCTATAATGACCAAGGACACATAGAAAGGGGGAATTTTCTCTTCCTTCTTTACCTAACCTAAAGTGGAAGGCTATCTATTCATCATCAAGACATTAGCGGTGCTCGTTGGGATAACTTGTCAATCTAGCACATGCAATTCCCTCTATAGCATGTCCTTCTGTCCTGGTAGAGACAATGAATCCCATAAGGAGATTTTCATATGCAACTTCTTCATTTGGTCCACTATATTGACTTGAGGACTGCCTCCCTTCAAGTTTTCCTTAGGGCTAATTCTAACTTGAGCTGCAGGCTGAGGGGCTAAAGGTACAAATGGCTATCTGAAGTTTGGGGCCTTTTGATTTGAATGTAATGGAGAAGGTGTAGCTGTCAATTGGGTAGTAACCTAGGCTTCTCCCAATGCTCTTCTCTTGAATCTTGTGTTGGATACAACATAGTCAGCCTGATTTTCTATAGCATTTGCATAATTAATTTTACAGAACTCACCTTCTAGGTGGTTCATAAGAGTAGATTCAAGCTGACTCTGACTGCTACTTGTGCTGGGTTGCATTAGAGGCTCAAAGACCTGGGGTTGAGTGGATACCTGATTGTCTACATTTTGGAAATAACCCATAATCTCATTTGTATATATAGCCTGTTCCTGACCATATCCCATGGTTGAATAGCTCGGTTGTTCTTGTATGAGGTTATTTTGAACAGGCACCATGACCTTAGATGATGAAGGGGGGCCTAGATTGTAGCCTTGAAATGGCCTGGTCTAGGTGAGCTGACCTTGTATTTGATTATAGTTTTGAAAAGGGGGTCTAGGGGCTTGACCATAATGCTGGTATCCCTGATTCAGTCTATTGATTTGAGCTTGCTACCTTTTAAGAGCTACAAGTTCCTTTGACATCCTCTATAATAGACTCTTAACTTCATAAAGCTCATTTGATGGAACAATAGATAGTTTATCTATGCTAGGCAGAGGAGCTAATGCAGGAGCAACAGCTTGAATTAGAGGCAACATTTTTGGGAAAAGTGGCATGTGAGGTCTAGGGGCTATTTTCCTAGCTTGTACTAAGCAATTTTAAGCTATTATGGCTACATCATAAGTAGTAGGCAATATATACCCTCCCATGGATTGTATCATCATAGCAATATCATTGTTTAATGCTTTTAAATAATACAAGAAAGCATAGCTAGGAGTCAGTCTTACTAGAATGGGGATTCTATCCCAAGTCTTCTAAAATTGCATGTTGAAATCCTGCATATATTCATGTGGGGCTCTTTTGATTGTCATCAGCTACTCAGAAAGTGAGAGGTCATCTCTCTTTTCCCTAAAATGGTCTATTAATTGAGTACCCAATTCATTCCAGGAATGGATTGAATTTACAAGCAAGGTCCCGTACTAGTCAAGAGCCTTGCCTTTGAGAGACAATGCTAGCAATCTGATGGGATATTTTCTTTTGTGACATTATGAATATTGCAAAAGTTAGAAATATTCCTAATGTTCTCAACAACTATAATGGGCCCCTCTCTATCAAAAGAAGGCACATTTTTTAGGGCTATTCCTGGGATTGGATCATAACATGGGAGATTCAAGGGGATCTGACCATGAAAAGCCACAAAGGGCAATGCCATAGCTAGGATGGACTGTAACTATGGCTCTGCTACGTATGCGTCCCTTACAATAGGTCTAGGAGGGTGGCTTGTTGGATAAGGATGGGTCTTCTCAAACCTTAGTCTTTTTGCTGAGTTCAAAGGCAACTTAATGAAATCAAAGGAAACCCCTTTAGAAGTAGATCATGTGGTGACCTTAGGCATAGAAAGTTAAGAACTTGTCTTAATTGGAAAACTAAAGCTCTTACTAGTGGAGTCACCAGATGCTGGAAATCTCTGATTTGTTGTAACAGGACCAGCATCAATCCTAAAACTCACTAAGTTGTAAAACTATGTCCCACTGGGTGTACCAAAACTGTTGATGCAGAAGATTGCACCCTTGGTAGGAGGCTGAGCTCCTGCCTTCTTCACACAACTATGGAAACTCCCCTCTCACCTATGGGACCAACAAAGCTAGAGGGGAGAGTCTCTAGATAAGGTCTAGCTCCCTTTGATGCATCATGTTCATTTCAAAAAGTGCTAACATACATATATATGATGGGGGGGATGAAAAGGGAAGAAGATTTGCAGGAAAACAAACTACTCTAAGGAGGTGATGCACCAAAAATAAGTCAACCTTCTCACCCTCGCACTAAAACTAGACAAATACATACATACACTTTACACTTGGCAGAAGGACCAAGCTGCAAGAAACTTGGTAGAGAGGCTTTGATGAAGAATACGGAAAAATAGAGATTCACCAAGGTGTTATGAAATGCACACTGTAAGTAATTTCTTCTATTTTACACTTCCAAATAGAGCTCTCTTTGTTAGCTGTAGAAATGGCACCTTATAGACAACAAATATTTTGGTGTTGGACCTATGAAAGCATCAAGAGGAAATGAATAAAACACAAACTAACACTTAAGACATACACATAAATATCTATCCAAGATAGAGGTAAAAAAATGCGTTTATTGATTTAGGTGAAATTTTGCCAGGGCTACGCCCTACAAATGTAGAAGATGATTACAAAATGACAAGTCTCCAATATATAGGAGAAGGAAGGAGGCCTTTTGGAACCCCTTTTTACAAGTGGCCCATTTGCATCCCCTCATTGGGAAGAGTAGGCTGCTTAAACATAAATGTCATGTCAGCCCTGGCTTTGACTTCAGAATTTTTAGACATGGCCACACTGTTTCCTCATTAACCAAGGTTGCTTCTTGAAGGCACCTATGCAATTTGTCTACTCATAAGTATTAAATGAAGAAAAAGGGTTGCATAGTTGGCCTAATGGTCAATTTTTAGCCACTATTTCACCTATTGGAATAACTTCTCAAATCGGTGCTTCCCTACTTGGACTATCTACCTACTCCATGCATGGCAGTTTGTCTTTTTCCTATCTTATCTCTTTTGGCTCTTGTGGCCCTCGGGGGAGATCTTCTAGTAGGTCACTAAATTTTTGGGCTTCCTTTCATGGTTGGCATCCTTTTAGTTTGAAAACAAATGGCTATTTCACTATGTTAACTTTGACGTTCATGCAACCATCATTGCTTTGAAAATCAATGGCTAATTTGCTTTCCTAAGGTTGACGACTTTTTGGACGTCACTGTCCCTAGAAAAAAGTCATTAGTCCTTCGTGGGCTTGTTGCTTGAAGTCTCCTCTTAGCACCTTCATAGAGGGAAGGTGACCCTTTGGCCTTTGCTTTGTGCTCCTTCATTTAGCTGAGAGTCCCCCGCAAGGGCACCTGCCTTTCGGGGTCCTTTGGTGGGTCGCTATGCTCCTCCGAGTTGTTTCTTGGGTTTCCATAGGCTTTTGGTCTATGAACATTTCCCACAGACTTTTGTCTATGAATATTTTGTCTTGGCCTAGCCATTGCTTTAAACCATGACCCTTCCCTAAATTCCTTTAGGCTTTTTGTCTGAAGGAATTCCTTCAGACAAAAAGTCTGAAGGAATTCAGGACTTTGCCTTAGTCAAAATTTTGAAAGTTAAACATTTTTTGTGTGATCCCTTCAAAGTGTTCCATTCCCTTTACAAGGGAATCTACCCTTCAGCTTTGGGGGCACCTCGTTGAACCAACCCATTGAACCAAAATTGTTTCAATAGTTCAATGTTGCGTCGAGCCAATTGAACCAAGGCAGTTGAACCATTTGCCTTGAACCATTCATTAAACCAGTTCAATAGTTTAATGCTGCATGTTGATGAACTTGCCAATGAGCTAGCTAATCAAACTAGGCTGATTGAACCAAGGCCGATGAACCAATGTGTTAAACCAAGCTCATTGAACCAAGCCATTGAACCGAAATTGGTTCAACAATTCAATGGTTCAATGCTGTTGAATTGAGATGTTTGAACTGAGCGATGAACTTTTGTTGAACTAAAGGTCACTTGAACTGTAGATGGGTGAACCAAGTACTGATTGAACCAAGAGAAATGGTCTTAAAGATTGAACTGAGGCTTGAACTAGGGCTGAATTTGTCAGACAAGAGCCTTAAAAGTCTTGAAAACCCCAGCATTCTCTGAACTGATCTTCCTTACACCAAAAGACTAACTAACTGAGTCTGTAAAAAACATGAAGTCTATAAGGGACTGCTAAATCCTTAGAAAATATTCCTATAGAGTCCATAGATTTTATAGGACCTATGCAAAATTAGAAGAAATGGCCTAGAATAACAAGAGGTAGAAAATTGGTCAACAGTATGGTATACCTAAAGGGTAGGGAATATTTGCAAGTGCCAATCATGATCTACATCATTAACAATCTTTTTGAGAATATTGATAATGGTTTTGTTGGATGCCTCAGCTTGGCCATTACCTTGAGGTTGATATGCTATAGAAAAATGTTGTGTGATGTTGTATTCAGTACATAATTTATCTACATCCTTGTTCTTTAATGATCCTCCATTATTAGATATAATATTAGAGGAGATATTGTGGTGACAAATGAGATGGTTGAAAATGAATTTGGAAATTTGCTTTCTATTCACGTAAGTGAGGGGTATAGCTTCAACCCACTTAGTGAAATACTTGGTGATGGTAAGGATATGTTTATGCTTATTAGATGAAGTGGGGTTAATCTTCCCAATGAGGTCAAGTCTCCATGTATAAAATGGCCATGGTGTCAACATTGGTTTCAAAGTTTTTGTTGGGGCATGAATAAATTAGCATGCCATTGACATTTGTCACACTTTTTTACATATATAGTGGCATCTACATCCTTTGTGGGTTAATAATAACTAGTACGTAAGAAATTTTTGGAGAGGACTACCCCACTAGAATGAGTGCCACATACTCCTTCGTGAACTTCTCTTAACACTAGTGTAAACTCTATCGAAGTTAAATAATGAAGTAGAGTTCCATCAGAACTATGACAATAAAGGGTGGATCCAAGTAGAGTATAATGAGTAGAATGATGAATAAAGGCTTTGGTTTGTTTTTGGGATAGGTTAGGTGGTAAAAATTGGTCATAAAGGTAGTTATAAATGTATGAGTACTAGAAAGAATTAGGAACAACAATATCACAAATCATGGTAATGATTGAAGGTTCATGAGCTAGTGTTGACAAATTCTTAATGAGGAAATGATACTCTCTAGCTTTATCTATTTGTTGAATTAGAGAGATAATAGTAGCCATGAAATCTATAGTTTTGTTACTATCCCCTGGTATGTGCTCAAACTGAATATTGGAATTTTGTCAATTAAGAGTTTTGACCATGGCTTTATATGAAACCAGTTTGTCATCTTTGGTCTAAAAATGATCTATGACCTAATTGATGATTAATTAGAAATCACCATAAACTTAGGGATTAGATATATTCCCATGCACTACTTTTTGAAGTCCTACAACAAGTGCTTCATGCTCAACCATGTTGTTTGTACAAGGAAAGTTGATTTTGAATGATTTAGGAATTAGATCCCCCTATGGTATAATAAATAATAGGCCTACCCGTGATCCATGTGCAGTAAATGAACCATCAAAATATATATTTCAAGGCTGATCCTCAAGGGATATGTCAATGATGGTCATTATGGATTCATCATGAAATGGAAATGTGAGTGGCTATGTGTCTGTGAGAGGTGCTTCAACAAGTTGATCTACAAGAACTTGTCCTTTGATTATCTTTTGATTGACATACTCTATGTCAAAATCACTGAAAAGCATGATCCATTTAGCCATTCTAACTTATAAATCTATTTTAGATAGTATATACTTGAGTGGATCTACTTTTGAAATAACCATGGTCTTATTATTTAACATGTAATGACATAGTTTCTGAGCTATGAAGACCATGGCTAGACAAGCTTTTTCAATAGGTGCATAGTTATCTTCATATGTAACCAATGTATGGCTTCGATAGTATATGGCATGCTCCTTTCCATTGTCATCATGTTGAGCCAAGAGTGCCCCTAGAGCATGGTCGATAGCTAATAGGTATAACAAGAATGGCTTTCCTAGCATAGGAGGTAATAAAATAGGTGGATTAACAAGATAGTCTTTGAGTTTTTGAATAGCTATTTAGTAGTGATCATCTTAGTGAAATGCAACTCCCTTCTTTAATAGGTGTGTAAATGGATAACACTTGTCTACTAACTAAGAGATGAAGCATTAGATTGATTGGATCCTACCCTGTAAACTATGGAGTTGATTTAAATTGGTTGGCGATGACATCTTAGTTATAACATGGAATTTAGCTAGATCAAATTCAATACCTCTACAAGACATGATGAAACTAGGTAATTTTTCTGAAGTTACACTAAACACACATTCCTTTAGATTGAGTCTAACTTTATACTCTCATAATCTTTTAAATATCTTATGCAACACTACTAGATGGTTAGCCCTAGTTTTGGATTTTCCTAATATGTCATCAAATTTGAATTTGACTCAAGAGAGGATGGTTAGTATATTGCTAGTGACAAAATGAAAATAAAATGAAAGAAACACACTAAATATCATAACATCTCTAGGCCTAGACACTAGGGAGAGCTTAGTGAACAAACATGAATAAAACACACAACTAAAATACAAAATAAACCTTCTTTTACCTCCCTTGGATGTTCCAAAATGCTGGTTGTAGTGGCTTGCTAGGCTTGTGCTCATGAAGTCTTCATCAAAGGAGGCTTGGCTATCTCCTCTTCTCCTTGGCACCTTTGGCTTGTGGCTTGGCTTGGCTTGGAATTAATTTGGCATGGTAACACTAATTACATGAATCTTTGTAATCAATTCTGCATTATAAATTTGCATAATCATGTGTTCAAAATGATGTTCATGGCCTCTCTACTTATAGATTTTTAAGAATGTCTAGAATCAACCTAAATCATCCATCCTAAGATTGAGATGTGTGGTTGAGGATTAATTCAATTTTTGGAATTAAGTTTATAATTATCCTCATCATGACATTGGAATAAGTGGCAATCAAGAGGCATGGAGTGCATCATGGAAGGCATTGATGAGGCATAGAGGGCATGAATCCTGATACTTATGGCATATATGGCCTAGGGGTGTCTTCCCAGAAAATAAAGTCACTTGATGATGTAGATATTCAATATTCATTTTTAAAATAAAATTATTCAACAAGTTTCCATGAAATTATTTGTTAGGCCTTAATTTAGTTTAACAAGCTATTAAGCATGATTAATCACTTTATGCACAAATTACTCAAATTGATCAAAATGCCTTATTATTAGTCCAAAATTTGATGAGATTAGAATTGGAAGTTAATGTCAGATGCATTGGAATTGTTATCCCATTTAGGATGTTACCAATATAAAATAACAAATGCATGTGTCTTATGTAAAATATTTGATAGGAAAGAGCAATCCAAAGCACCTAGGTGCAAAATTGGCATTTCGACTCAGAATGATTTGATCAAAGTTAGCTAGCCCATAAATTGCATTGCCCCATTTAGGGATACCCTGGCCAAAATCAGCACTTGAATATGTTAGTTTCATATCATTTAGCATGTTTTAGTGTATTTAGGCCAAATTACATGTTTTAGGTCGAAATTGGTCAAAATATTGATTGGAGGTTATTGGTGGCTAGATTTAGGTGTCTACATAAACAAGGAGAAGAATGGTAAGTGATGTTAATCAAGAGACATCACTGTCAAAATTTGAACCTAAAATATATGTAGAAT
This sequence comes from Torreya grandis, assembly GCA_037957365.1. Classification (NCBI taxonomy): domain Eukaryota; kingdom Viridiplantae; phylum Streptophyta; class Pinopsida; order Cupressales; family Taxaceae; genus Torreya; species Torreya grandis. The sequence goes on along the minus strand of JARHVA010001545.1, from coordinate 115,500 downwards.
CAAGTGCAGATAAGTTTTGTATAGATTCCATGAATGAGGAGATAAATCAAATTGAGAAGAATGAGACTTGGGAGTTGGTACCTAGACCTAAAGACAAAAATATCATAGGTACAAAATGGGTGTTCAAAAACAAGTTGAATGAGAATGGAGAAGTCACCAAAAATAAGACTAGACTAGTATGCAAAGGATATGCTAAAGTAGAAGGAGTGGACTTTGATGAAACATTTGCTCCTATAGCAAGGTTAGAGACTATTAGTATGTTTATTTCCTATGTAGGCTTTAAAGGCTTCAGAATATACCAGATGGATGTCAAGTTAACTTTCTTAAATGGAAACTTAGAGGAATAAGTATACATTGAGAAACCTAAGGGTTTCCTATTGATTGATAACAAGGAATATGTCTACAGGTTGAAAAAGGCACTCTATGGTCTAAATCAAGCTCCTAAAACTTGATCTTCTAGACTAGACAAGTATCTTTTTGAGAGTATCTTCCTACAAAAACTTGATAAAAATGCATGCAATGATAGATTTATGAAATTAGCTAAAGTACTAAAATGATTATATTGATCATAGACCACTTCAAGGGAGAAGCCTCCTTTGAGAAAGATCAATACAATAAATTCACAGATCCTTCATTGGCCTCAACACTTATATACAAATTCTAATCTAAGTAACTACTACTTCCCATGAATGTGGGATAAAACAAAATGCTCACAAGATGACTTACAAAGCACATGTATCCATAGCAACTAATAAACTAACAAAGTAAAGAGAAAAGAAATCATAGGTTCATAACATCCCCTCCCTCTTAAGAAAAGCTTTATCCTCAAAGCTTGAGATGTGGGAATTGGTGTTGAATCTAAAATAGTGGTTCCCATGTTGCATCCTCTGGTTGCATTTCATGCCACTAAATTAAAACCTCAATGATGAAGTAGGAGTGAAGTTGGCATGTGTGTTTGTCCAAGATTGCCTTCGACTCAGGAAAAATGGATCCTTCATTATCAATTTATGGTAAAATAGTCTACACTCTAATGTTTGTGCCAAGAATTTTCTTCAGACAAGAGACATGAAATATTGGGTGAACTCAGGAAGAAGGTGGGAGCTCCAAATTATAAGAAACTAACCCAATCTTCTGAAGAACCTTATAGTGCCCATAGAACTTGGGATCTATCTTATGATTCCCTTTGAGTTTTAGGGAGGATTGCTTGTATGATTGCAAGCAAAGAAAAACTATATCACCTACTTGAAAAGTACACTCAAAATGGTGTTGATCTGCTTGTTGTTTCATTCAATTTTTTCCATATGAAGATTGTCTCATAGGGTACTGAGGATTTGATCCCAAGTTTAGAGAATCATGTCAACCACTTGAATTGATGAACTATTAGGGGTGTATGGAAAAAGCACTGGTGGTACTTGACCATAAATTGGTTCATGTGGAGTCATTTTTGTTGAAGTGTGGTAAGAGATATTGTACCACCATTTGGTGAAAGGGAATCACTTTGCGCACTAATGTTGTTGTTCTGAGGTGAAGTAATGAAGAAAAGTTTCCAATTATTTGTTGACAATTTTAGTATGGAAATCTAATTATGGATGATACCCAAAACTCATCTTCAATTGGGTGTTAGTGCATCTAAATAGTTTTTTTCTTAGAATGGCTAGTGAAGGTTACATCACGATCTAAGACAATGGACAAAAAATGACATGAAAATGGAAAATATGGTCCAAGAAAATTTATATGATTGTGGAGGTGGTATAGGGATGGCTAAGGGCATAAAAATGACTATATTCGAAGAGGTGATCAAACAAAACCAAGATCACCATTTTCCCTCTAGATTTAGGAAGCCCCTTAATGAAATCATTAGAAATATCAGTCCAAATCCTAGTAAAAATGGGCAAGGGTTCAAGCAACCTAGGGATGAGTATTGTTTCACCCTTGTTGCATTAGAAGATATCATATTTAGCCATCATCTCTTGAATTACCTTTTTAATTCCCTTCCAAAATAGTTTGTGTCATGCCCACTCATAAGTTTTGAGAAACCCTAAGTGCCATACAGATGGAGAAGCATGGAGTTCATATAATATAGCCTACTGAAGATCCATGTTCTAGGGAATCACCAGACAACCCTTGTATCATAGAGAAGCACCATTCCATGAATAATGTGGTACAACTAAGGGGTTAGTGGCCAAATGTTGAATAATAGGAGATAATGAGTAATTGACATACCCCTATTGTATAGTGTCCAACCAATTTGGAATAGGCATGGAAATAGTTAAAAGGGAAGATTGGTCTATAAATGTGCAAGATAGAGCATCAAACACAATATTGTCCTTACCCTTATTTTAAGTGATCTCATAGTCATAACCCATGATTTTTTTGATCCATTTTTATTGTGATGGGGTGGGGACCCATTGTTCCAAGAAATATTTCAAATTCTGGTGATTAGTTTTGATGCAAAAATGATTTCCCAGTAGGTATGGCTGCCACTTCTGTACTGCATGCAAAATGGTCATCAATTTATTTTAATAAGTAGAGAACACTAAATTCTTACTAGAAAGGAATTTTATAGTGAATGAAATGGGGCATCTTTCTTAGAGAAGAATAACACCAAGTCTATTACTATAAGCAACACTCTTGATAGTGAAGGTCTTGGCAAAATCTAGCATAGCTAGAATAGGTGTAGTACACATAGATTCTTTCAATTTTTCAAACGCACACTCAGTAACTTGTGTCTAAGTAAAAGCATCATTTTTGAACATAGCTATCAGTAGAGCTACAATCTTCTTATAATCCTTGACAAACTTATGATAGTATCCAATCAATCCCAAAAACCATGGAGGCTCTTGAGTATCTAAGGATGTGACCAATTTTTCATGGTAGCTATTTTTTTAGGATCCACCTAAACCCCTTGGGATAACAAAATATGCCCAAGATAATCCATTTCATCCTACCCAAAGCTTCATTTGGACTATTTTACACAATGATGATGGTTAGAGATGAGTTGTAGTACAAGCTCTAGATGTTGGAGGTACTCAAACCATGTTTTACTATAGATGATGATATCATCAAAGAGGACTAGAATGAATTTCCATAGGTAAGGTTGAAATATTTTATTCATTAATGCTTGGAAAGTTAAATGAGCATTAGTAAGGCCAAAGGGCATGAACAAAAACTCATAATGGCCATCATGCATTCAAAAAGCTATTTTAGGGATATCATCCTCATGAATCTGAATCTGGTGATATCTAGAGTAGAGATCTAACTTGGAGAAAAAATGAGCACCATAAAGCACATAAATAATAGGGATCAAGAACTTATCCTTGATTGTGAGGTGATTAAGTGCATATAAATCAATGCAAAGGCACCATGACCCATATTTTTTATGAACAAAGAGAAATGAGGAAGAATATGGGCTAGTGCTAGGGTGAATAATGCCTTGCTTTAGTAAGTCTCAAATTTGCATCTTGATCTTAATATTTTGTTGAAATGGGTAGTGATAAGGCCTGATATTAGGAGGAATGCTTCTAGGAAGGAGATGAATATAGTGTTCCTCTGGCCATGAAGGTGGCAATCCTACTGGTTCAATAAAGACATGTACATACCTTTGTAGAATGGTTTATAGATCAAAAGGAGTAGTGGAAACTATTTATGGTTTCATTTTAATGGAATGGAGCTGGGAAATGATGTCATGTGAATTGTTCTTAAGAATTTTTTCCATGTAATATGAACTTATGATGTTGAGAGATCCTGATTGTAAGCCTTTCAATGTGTGTTTTTTCCCATTGTCTAAAAACTACATCCAAAGTTTAGTAAAATACCATAAGATGGGTCTAAGTGTGCATAACCACTAGGCTCCCAAAACAACATCACATCTACCTAAGGGTAAGGCAAACATAGTGGAGCACAAGTTATAATCTCCAATAGAGATATGTACATTGTGACACTTCCCTTTTTAAGTTAATGTGCCCCCATTAGTAACCATGACTTCAAAGTTAGAGTAAGGATGGATAAAACAATCATCCTATTTGGTGATTGAAGGGTTAATGAAGTTATGAGTGCTACCTGAATCAATAAGTATTATGAGAGGGAGCTTCTTGAAGTAACCCTTGAACTACATGGTTTGTGGGGTAGTGACTATTACTAAAACATGGAGAGGGATCTCTAGGATGTCTTCTTGAGAATCAAGTTCCACAATCAGCTGATCTTCTTCTAGAACATTTGTTGTATCTTGAATATCTTCCCAATCTTTTTTTGTAGGTGGAGATTCCACATCTAATAGGTACAAATTTTTCTTGACACATTGATGTCCCTAAGTGAATTTATCATCATAGTTATAACATAGTCATTTTTCTCTATAGGCTTGCATCTCTGCTTTAGTCAAATGCTTGATAAAAGTGGTTCTAGGGGCTGACACTTTTTGAGATCATTGTGGAGCTATATTTTTGAAGGGAACAAAATTGGATTTGAATCACTACTAAGCTATGATCTTGTCCTCTACCAACTTAGCCAACCCTAAGGCTTCCATCATTGTGTTAGGCTATAACATTTTTACTTTAGATCAAATTACATCTTTCAGTCTACTAACAAAGTAACTCCTAAATAATTCATCAGACAATCCCTCTGTGTGATTGGATAGTTTTTCAAATTTTGTTTGATATTATCTCATAGTTCTTATTTAGCAAAGTTTAGTGAGTGATCTAGTGAAGTCATTAAAAGTAGTAGGGCCAAACCATTACAAAATGAGGGTGTAAAAATTAGTTCATATGGGTCATCATGAGCCTTGGTATACCAATGATACCATTGAAGGGATTCCAGTTCCAAGTGAAAGGATGCAAGTAGGACCTTATTGCCATCAAAATTATTATGTAGAATAAAATATTATTCTACCTAATAGATCCATCCAATTGGATCTGCACCATTAAATCAAGGAAAATTAAGCTTTGGTCCATGATAATTGTTGGAAGAAGAAAATGTAGTGTCTGAAGAAGACTCTAGATGTCATCGGTTGTTCATGGTGGTATGTTGAAGACTGAGGCTAAGATTTTTTTCATCAATATCTTTGATGTGGGTCTTGAGGGTGGCAATTTCATCCTCCATGTTTTTTTCTCCTATTCAGGTTATTACCATGACCTAAATAGCATTTTTTTTTGTAATGGATAGGAAAACTAGAGTTAAGACACATTTAGTAAGGAAAGTTTTGAATTTGGGAAAAAACAAAAGGGGTAAAGGGGTTTTTAATAAAAAAATTTGTAGTGGGAGTATGACTAATGAAGTTAAGGGAAATTTTAGGAGTGAAAATGGAAAAACTAGAAAATTGATCAAAGAGGGACAAAGGAGTAGAACATGATGATAAACACAGTGGAATTTATTTTAGGCAAATAGACAAAAATATTATTTATGGCAAAACCCCAAAATGGAAAATTGAGATTTACAGGAATTAGGAGTGGAATTAGGATATGGGACCTCAAAGAAGAAAATGTAGGGAATAGACTTTCAAGTGTTTGAGAATTAATGGGGCTATAGATGGAGAGATATTGTATAAAAATGAAAGTCCTCTGATATTCTACTTTTTTTTTAATTTCTCTTTTCTATCTTTTGTCTAGTAGTAAGTTCCCTAAGAGTATACTGATACTCTGTGGATGGTTTGTGGATTTTAATTTCTATCAAATATCTATTTGCAAGTCATTTGATAGTCTAGAGATACTTTATTGATTGATTTTTTTGAGTCTACTGAAAATATTTTAAAACTGGTAGAAATGGGCCCTGAGTTTCAATGGCTACCTAAGGGCTTTAAAAATATCACTCTAGCCACCAATGCTATATAAGCAAGTATCACTCTCTAAATTTTCTTTGGCCATGTATTTATCTCTCAGTGATAGCTCTTGGTTTTCCTCATAGATGGGAACTACTCAATCGGGAAGGGGCCATTGCTCATTTCACTAGTAGGTCTTCTTAATGGGCCAACTACTTTGGGGTTCTTATGGTAATCCTCATAATTAGTTTTAGGGATTTCACCCAAGAAATTCCCATAGTTATTTAGTCAAGTTTTTACCCTGATCCAAAATAGATTATTGTGTTAAAAAAATACTTAAATAAATTATGTAGCATAGCAAAGTTATTTTTGAAAAATTATTTGAAGGAATTATGCAAAAGAATAGAGTGAAGACTTTCTAAAAGAAATAAAAAAATTGTGGCCTTAGAAAGTGCTCTGATACTAGATGAGAGGATCCTTCTATAATAAATTGATAAAACTGCATGAAATAATAGATTTATGAAATTATTTGAATCACTAAAATGATTATATTGATTGTAGACCACTTTGAGGGGGAAACCTCTTTTGAGCAAGCTCAATACAATAAGTTCATGGATCCTTCATTGGTCTCAACACTTACTTATATATGAATTATAATCTAAGAAACTACTACTTCCCATGAATGTGGGATAAAACAAAATGATCATGGGATGACTTACAAAGCATATCCATCCATAGCAACTACTAAACTAACAAAGTAAAGAGAAGAGATATCATAGGTTCATAACACTTTTGGACCAAGGTTTCAAGAGAGGAGTTGTAGATAGTACCCTTTATATCAAGACTAAAAATGACCATTAGTTAATAGTGGTGGTCTATGTGAATGAATCATCTTTAGTGAAACTAATGAGAACATGACCAAGGCTTTTGCAAAATTAATGAAGTTAGAATTTGAAATGTCTATGCTTGGATAACTATCCTTCTTTCTTGGACTTCAAATTAGTCAATCTAAAAAAGGTATGTTCATTTCATAGGTCAAATATATAAAAAAGATGTTAAATAAGTTTGAAATGTAAGATTGTAAATATATAAGTACACCTGTCATAATAAGATGTAAGCTAGGCAAGGAAGATGAATCTTCAATAGTCAATCAAATAAATTATAGATTAATGACTGTGAGTTTATTGTATACTAATGCCCTTAGACCTAACATAATGCAAGTAGTGGGTCTTGTGGGAAGATTTCAAGAAAATCCAAAGGAAATTCATCTACAATCATTCAAGAGGATACTTAGGTAACTTGAAAGAACTATTTAATATGGATTATGGTACCCAAGGAGTAAGAAGTTTGACCTAGTAGCCTATATAGATTCAGATTAGGCTGGGAGTCTAGATGATAGAAAGAACACTAGTAGAGGATCCTTCTTTTTAGGTAAGTGCCTAGTCTCATGGATAATCAAGAAAAAATTGTTAGTAGATTTATCTACTTATAAGGCTAAGCACATTGTAATAACTTCATATTGTACTCAAGTGATGTGGATGAGACAAACCTTAAGAGACTATAAGCTAGAGTTTTATGGTCCTAGTCCTATTTTTTGTGATAATACTAGTGCCACAAGTGTTTCATATAATACTATCATGCATTCAAATACTAATCACATTCATATTAAGTATCATTTATTAAGAGAATAGGCAAGTGAACAAAGTATTAAGCTTGAATTTGTGTCTACCAAGGATCAGATTGTAGATATTTTGACTAAGCCTATTCCAAAGGCTACTTTTGAACATATAAGATAGGAATTAGGTGTTATTCCTGTTCCTATCAGTCACTAAGCAAGTCAAAGTGCTTAGGGATGATAATAAGGAGGTGATTTAGCTCCAAGAGTATGAAAGAAGTGCACAAGTTATGAGGTAAAAGGGGGAGTCATCTCATTTTTTTAAGAATAAGATGTCTGAGGTATGCAACAAGATAAGGGGAACTTGTTGATATGATCTTTCATTTCTATTTATTGAGTTTTTTTTGTAGGTAGTGATTTTTCATTAATGTCAAAGGAGGATATTGATTTGTATAGGGGAGGTGTATCCCAGTAAGAGAAATTTCTTTGAATGATTGCCATCAATGAATGGTTGCCATCAATTACAAATGGGGAGATTGTTGAGAATATGTTCTAAGGTATAAAATAAGTTTTCATTGATGTTATTAAAATTTCATTTTTATCATTTTGAGTTGTATTTATTTTTATTGAATTTGAGTTCATAAGCCATGTAGTTGAGAGACCCAATGAGAAGGCATAGGCCTGGTAACATGATGAGGTGATTTGTCTAAGAATTATGAGAGAAAATTTGGTAGTATGTGAGCATGGTATGAGGTTTAATAACATGAATATGAGGTATTTAGAGTAATGCAAGAGGTTTAAAGGTATTTTCAATGTTTAAGTATAATTAGCAGTTCAAGGCCTAATGATCAAAGAGACCTAGTATGGCCTAATGAGGGGTAAAATTATTTCCTCAAGATGCCAAATATCATGAGAGAATTATTAGAGGTGTGAGAGGTTATTTAAATTTTTTTACCAAGTTTGAGGTCATATTCTAAAGGAAAAATCATGAAAATTAGTGTTGAGATTTTCTATGTGCATAGAATGAGGTGTTATGAATATGAGGACTTTTTTATGCTCATTCTCATGTGAAACATTTGAATTAAGACCCGAGTAGTACATGGTAATTGGGAAGGGTCATATATTAAATTTATTTTTATTTATTTTTGGGTTAATGGCCTAATATTTATGAATGATTGTTAATAATATTAGACAATCTAAACCCTCTCTAAAATCCTAATAGTGACTTGATAAGAAAGATCTTATTACAAATGATTCAGAATGGATTGGATGGCCTAGTTTGATGATTGGATCTTGCATAGGACTCTCTCAGGTTTATCTAGGTAGAATTTATCTATCATAAGAGTGAATAAAATCTATAGGAAACCCCTTATTTCTTAGATTTTTTATTTAACAGACAAGGTTGACTAGGTCAAAGCATGAAATTTTTTAGAAGTTGAAGCTTGAGATATATATATATATATATATATATATATATATAGGCTAACTTCCATGACCATTTTAGCATGTTTTAGGTATAGAACCTAATAAAAACATCATTATATATATATATATATATATATATATATATATATATATATAATGATGTTTTTATTAGGTTCTATACCTAAAACATGCTAAAATGGTCATGGAAGTTAGCCTATCGCTAAAAAGGCCTAATAAGGAAGACATTGAGAAAACCTGGCAGAAATGACAATGAGATTAGGGATGGGTTGTAGTGGATTAGAGATGGATAAAAATAAATGGAGTAAGTTTTAAATACCTATAACATATTTACCTCTTAAGTATAAGATTTGGTGATGCTCATATACAAGCAAAAAGTTTTTCTCAAAGTCACCTGTCTAACACAATGAGGTCTATATAGGTTGAAGGCATGAGATTGGTCTGTAAGACTAATATTGATATTGAACATTGTAATATATTTATTTAAATATGTTATAAGAATTATTATAGATCATATAAACCCATTTTCAGTTCATAAAATTGTTCACATATATGTTTTAAGTCTTAGTTTTTATGACTATGTTTTTGGAGCTACATGTAGTTTTCTATGTGTGAGTGAGAATGGTGTTCTTGAGTCCTTTTTGCATATATTTTATTAATATAATGAACATTAATTTGTTATATAGGTCTCATAGGTTCAATTTAATGTATCCACATGAATTATAAACTCCTATGAAAGGTGATAAAAGTCAAAGGTTCTTGATTGGGATTTGAATCATGTGTGCAGTTCTAAGTGAGCATATGAAGATGATCATTTTGAGGTATTTTTCCCTATATGGTGAAATTTAATGGAATTTGTGTTTAAAATAACTCCATGGATATATTATTAATTTGATTTATTTATATGGTTTTATGTAAAATTTAAGTATATGCTTTAGATATTCAAGATAGACTTTCTAGTAGTGAGAAGGCCTTATTGTGAGTAGACCTAATGATGTGGTTCAAGGAGTGAAATGAGATAAATAATGTTTAATACCTAAGGTTATATTATAATAAATATAAATTAAGTATTTAAAAAGTGTTTCATCCATTTTTGGAGGCTCAAGTTGTTCCAGGAGGGCAAAGTGAAACATGTGCTTTGAGTAGGCCTAATTGCATTAGGTCTTTCTTAGGCCTAATGTTGGTTTTGGACCTTAAATGTAATGACTAACCTATGTAGTATTTTTTTCACTTGTGAAACATGTTTTTTTATCTATTCCAAGAGTGATCCAAGTATGGATAGATTTTTGGCTTACCATGATGGGTGAGAGTAAGATTCTAGTATAAAGAGAAGGTCTAATAAGCCTAATTAACTAATTAGAATTTTGAGGACATGAGAAAATGATATATATTTTTGGAAACCAAGTATAATTATTTAAGGAAATTATATAGGTGTGTTTAATATGTCGTGAATATATAACTATGTTTCTATAGGTGATGATCAAGGTCATATGACCTAAATCTTCCAAGGAAAGGGCTAGTTGAGTGAGAAGGCCTAATAGGCTATTTGAGAAAGATTGAAGAGTCAAAATATAAAAATAAGATGGTAATATTAATTTGAGTGAGAAAAATTTGTAAAAAGGTGATCATTAGTTCAAGGTAACTAAGTTTGGGCTGATTTACCTAGGGGGTTGGTGTCTCCTTGAGAGTTAGTTCTTGCTAAAGGACTAGCTGAGTTGATGTTTGACTAGTGAGGGGTTGGTGCTCTTTGTGGAGTTGGTGCCTCACTAAAATTTTGATTCATTTCTTCTAGGACTATATTAAAAACTATGTGTTAGTGGGTTTATCCCCCATTAGAGTTTTCTACATAGATCTTATGTTCATGTTTTATGTTCTTACTTCATGCTCATAAGAGTGATTGATTTTGCTTTATTATATCTATAGATTTGTTTGAATGATTAATGGATGATATATGGAGTTGAAACAATATGTTTCACACTGATTCACCCCCCTCTTAGTGGTTATGCTTCCAACATATTATAATGGGTGATTTTATTAACAAGAGACTAAAATACTAATGTGACTAAATTTTTTATTGTTAACTAAACAATAAATAAAAACACAAGAAACTAACAAACAAAATTTATATTCTAAAAAATCAATAAATTGCACATAAAAGGTGAAAACTAGGATGAGGGTTGTGAACAAATATTAGGCCTTCTATTGTCACTGACTCATTCATACTCTTAATTATGACCGAAGTCACTAAACATGGAGGATCCTATCATTCCCATGACCCACTGAGTCTAGTTTTGAGGGTGTGTGGAAGGTTGATTCTTGGTGATAATTTCTATCTAATGCACCAAAGTTGAATGGCAAAAGAGATTATCCTAGGCTTAAGGTTTAAATAAGTTTATCTAGGGAGAAAAAATCATAGAAGAAATAGATAAAGTAGATACACACTATTATATCTTATCCCAAAGTTCCCAACAAATTTGTATGAATATAAATATGTTTACAATCGGTGATATCATATTTTGAGTTAGTTGTTTAACCCTAGGTATTGGATCATAAAAGCCTTTCATAACATGGTGTGCTTAAATCACACAACCACTTAGGTAATTGAAATAATTGGCTATCAATTTATATACTCCATCAATAAATGAGGTTTGGCTTACTATGTGGTGGTGAACTCCATGGTCAATAGAGCCCCTAAAACAAAAAAAGTAAGTATACATTTCTTATTTCTTATTTCTAATTATCATTACCAATGTAACACCAATGTAATAACATATGTAGGCACTATTTGGGTAACATTGATAATTATGAAAACATTTTTTATTTTTGAGTATCATTACTAATGTGACACCAAAGAAAGAGCATATGTGATTTAAAAAATCACAAATAGAATACTGAAATGAAATGTGATGTAATGACTTAAAACACAAAACTTTGAAAGTAAAATTAAAATCATTAGTAAAATAAAATTGGCTTTTTGTTGATCATTTTTGTTGATTCTATTTAACAAGCATTCTACAAATAAGTTTTTAGAATGTTTACTTTGGCTTGGAGCAAGGTGACCTATAATAGAATGAATAAAAACCAAGAAAACAAATAAAAAAATACCTCTCTTCTATGAAATTACAATTACATAGACAGATAAGAAAAGTGAAATTGTGATAAAATCAATGCAAAAAAAAGATAGAATGTAAAAAGCAAAAAATAAATAAGCCTGTAATTATATAGTGATTTTTCTACCCAAAACAATAGTTTTACTACCAAAATAGATGAATTCACTACTATAAATGACAAATTTACTACTAAAAATAATGATTTTACTACAAAAAAGGATTATTTTGCTACTAAAAATGATGATTTCACTATAGAAAAGGATGATTTTGCTACTAAAATAGATAATTTCACTGCTAAGTTTGACAAATTTTCTATTGAAAATGAAAAAATCATTATTTGCTAACAAAATAATTGTTAACCCTACAAATTGAATAGAAAACACATAAAAAGGAAAAATAGAATAATTTCACTATGTAGTTAAACAAATCATTGTTAAGGTCTACAATTTTGATATTTATGGTTCTAAATTCATTGTTACATAAAGGAGTACACACAAATAAATATAAAATATATGATAGCAACTTTTAGCTCATACTAGCACTTAAAAAAATGAAATCAAATTCATATGTAAACATAAATAACAAAAATTAAATGAGAAATATATATATATATATATGATGATCAAAAGATGAAAAAGATGAGGGAATGTCACATCGGGCATGACAAAAATGTGTGAAGCAAATTTATATGTGAAAATAAAATAAACTAATCTTGATCTAAGATAAATTTAAACCTATGATAGAACAAAAAACAAATAAAACCAGAAATCAAAAACTTTTTGCTTCAATTGTGCAAGTTTTATCCATTGTGATGTACATTTTATTTGATCTTCTAAATGTGGTGCTCACTCTTCCAATGCAAAAGAGAATGTGAATCATTTTGATTTAAATGGAGTATTTGATTTAATTTGATTCATTTGTGTATAAGTCTAGATTTTGATTTCCTAATTATGATTGTGATGGATCTTGAAAATGAAGAATTTTAAGTTTATTTATAGATTTTTGGAGAAGGATCCAATGATGGAGGATCATTTAGAATTTTTCAATGATCTAAATGATCAATGCAGCTAATGAGTCATCATTGATGAGGATCAAGACCATTTAAAAATGGTTGAGAGAAGTATGGAGTTGGTTAGCTAAGTCAATAGGACTAAGTTAAATTTATTGAAAACTCAGGGGATGAGTCATAGTAGGTTAAGGAAGTTTGGATTTGGTTGTGATGAGGGAGAAAAAGGTGGTAGATGTTTGGGTGAGGTGTAAAAGCCAGATTTTTATATCTAAATTAACAGTTTAAGTGTGCATAATTGACTAATTTAACTTATTCAATTATTTGAATTTGTAGGAATATGTGATGAATTAATTTAAGAATAATTATTAATATATTTAAGTGCATTTTGAAACCAAATAAAATTTCGGTGTCTACATCTAGTAGTGATTGGTATGCTCACATCATCCACTACCTATAGATAAGTACATGTCCTTTTGAGTTGAATAGGAAGAAAATGAGATCCCTCAAGCTCAATTTAGCCCTTTATATGATCAAAAGGGAGTATTATACATGAATAATTATGAAGGAATTTACTTGAGATGTGTCTTAAGAGAAGAAACCACATACATCTTAGATAATTTAAATCAGAAAATAAGTAGTAGACATCTATCTAGAAACACTACCACTCACAAGATCTTAATGATGTGATACTATTGGCCCATTATTTTCAAATATGTTTATAATTATGCTAGATCATGCCATGAATGTTGAGTGTTTGGGAAGAATGAGGTACACATAGTTATGACATTACATCTTGTAATTAAAGGACATCCATTTTCTCAATGGGGTCTTGAATTTTTTGGTGTGATTAATTTTAATTATTTAATAGGACACAAATTCATTTTGATATTCACTTATTGTTGAACCATGTGGACAAAGGTAATGGCTACAAATAATTCTAGAGCCCAAGATGTGATTAAATTTATAGAAGAGAATATACTGGCCATATTTGTAATCATAATTTATTTAGTCTATGAAAATGGTCCAACATTCCAATCTATAAAATTTATTGAGTGGGCCTACAATAATCAAATTACTATCAAATTTTATTCAAATTAATATCCACAAGGAATGGAGTTACTGAATCCACTAAAAATAATTTGGTGGATATTTTCAAGAAGTCAACACAAGATTAAATAAGAAAAAAACACTTGTTAAAGTATGCACTATGGGCAAACAAAACAAGGCATAAATAAGCCCTCAAGGTTTCATCTTTCTTATTAGTATATTGGAAAAAACTAGTATTCCCTATTACTCTCATATTACCAATGTATCAATTCATGTAAGAATACATGAGAGAAGATGAAATATTTTAGTCTATGATGTTAGACATAGTCCAGATGGAGGATGCACAAATGAAAGCACTACATACCTTCAAAAAGCACCAAGACATTGTCAAGAGGTGGTTTGAAAAAATATCCAAAATCAAGGCTTTCATGATTTTAGACTTAATGATTTTATGGGATAAGGCACATGAAAATAAATGGAAACATGATAATTTCACTCATTTATATATTAGGCCATATCAAATATCAAAAATACTAGGTAACAATGATTTTCATCTTAAAGACCTCCAAGGTAATGACCTCACTTTTCTAATGAATGGACATTTTTGAAACATTATTTCATGGTTTCTCTAGCTAAAGATGATTTTGAATGATTATGAGATTTAAACATAAAAATATGATTATATTAGATTGATTGATTTATAGAGTAGTTTCCTACTTTCTATCATTTGCTTTTTTAGATAGATTACTTTCTTAGATTAATTTCCTATTTTTAGTATTTAATTTCATATTTAGTTTTGATAATTTTTAGACTAGTTGTTTATATTTAGAACAATCCAATCAATTTGTTACGTTGAAATCATGAAAAATTCCTTCCAAAATAAAAGCGGATAACTCAAGAAGTAAACAACTAACATTCATCAGCATTTATTCTTTTAGTTCTTGGGAGCTCTTGAATTAAGGTGTGTTATGATTAAAATCAAGTTTTTATCTAAACTAAATGAGTTCATCATGTTTGTGAAAGTTACTAAGATACACTCATGCAAATTTTGAAAATATTTTTCATTTTCAAAGATCAATTACACTCTTACATTGTAAAACTTGGATGAGAGATTATAAACATTGAAATGTATGCATGCTAACATGGATGTATTGATATACATAAGTTTTATTATACATATTCAGATAGCCATGGTGATTCCTAACCCTTATTCCATATATATTCAAAGAAGGGGTGGGGATAGATTTCTCAATCATACAAATAAACTAGAACCAGCTTGAAGGTCCACCAAAAGATCATTAAGCTAATTTTCTCCATTGAATCTATTAATCTATTAGTGACCTATAATATCTGATGAAATTTAATAGATTCAAAATGTTGTTTGAGGTTGTTGACCATACCTTTTTAAGGTAAAATCTTCTCATCTCTAGTTTGGTATTGGTCTATATCTTGATTCATGATCAATTAGGAATCCCATATACCCTTAATTATTTAATGTTCCATTTTATAATGAGATAAAATATTATAATGAGTGCCTCATATTCCACCATGTTGTTGGTGTAATGAAAACCAATGTGAAATACCTTTGGAATAAGATACCCTTGGGGTGTAATGAATAAAATACCAAATATAGATCCATGGGATGTGAATGAACCATAAAATTATAATTTCCATTATTTACATTCAATATCCACTTATTCTAGGTTCAAGATCATCTCATCTAGGAAATCAAAAATGAGGGGTTTGATATCTAATAGGGGATGTTAAATGAGTTGATCTGTAAGGACTTTCCCCTTAATGGATTTATGATTCTAATATCTGACATCAAACTCACTTATCAACATTACCCACTTAGCTATGTGACCTGATAGGGTTACCTTGGATAATAGATATTTGAGGGGATCAATCTTGGATATAAAAATGGTTTTGTTATTTAACATGTGTTGGATTTTTTGAGAAGTGAACACCAGTGATAAACAAAAAAATTTAATTGGTGAATAATTATTCTCATAACTAATAAGTGTCTTACTCAAATAGTAAACTATGTTCTCCTTTCCATGTTTATCATGCTGAGCCAAAAGTTCCCCTAATGCATGTTCTATTACTGAGATGTAAAGGAGAAATGACTTCCTTAATGTTAGTGGGGTCAATTTTGGTGTATTATCCAAATATGTCTTAAATTATTCAAAATATTTGTAATATCCTATATCCCATTGGAATGTGACACATTTCTTCAAAAGGTAGGTAAAATGATGACACGTATTTATTAGTTGTAAAATAAATTGGTGAATGGATTGGATCTTACCTTGCAAGCTATGGAGCTAATTTAGATTAGAAAGTAGAGGTATTTCCTTAATATATTTAACCTTATCAAGATCAAATTTGGTTCTTCTATGTGATATAATGGCCCTTATCAATTTTCCATAAGTAATGACAAATATTCACTTCTTAATATTGAGGTGTACCTTATATTCATGAAGTCTCTCAAAGATTCTTTTCAAAAATTCAACACGTCATGTATGTATCTTTGACTTGGATAGGATGTCATTCACATATTCATCAATAATAACATTCATCATGTCATGGAAGATGATAGTCATGACACATTGGTAGGTTGCACCAATATTATTTAAGCCAAATGACATGACTTGATAAAAAATTGTTCCCCATGGAGTGGTGAATGATGTTTTATGCTAGTCTTCAGGTGCAATCTTTATCTGATTATATCTTGAGAAGACATCCATGAGGGATAACATCTCATACCCTACCATTGAGTCTACTATCATGTCTATGTTTAGTAAGGAGAAGTCATCATTAGGGAAATCTTTGTTGATATCTATAAAATTAGTACATAAGCAAATCCCTTATGGTTTTTTATATAAACAATGTTTGAGATCTACTTTAAGTAATCAAGTGACCTGATGAAACTCACTCCTAATAGTTTCTATAACTCTTTCTTAACTAGGATAACAATACATAGATGTATTTTTTATAGATTTTGTTTGATAGGCTTAGCATCTAGATACACAACAAGTTGATGTACAACCAAATATAGATGGAAACATGGCATGTCTACATAGGATCATGTGAATATGTCAATGAAGTCATTTAAAATAATAATAATGAATTTGTGTTCCTCAATAGTAAGGGACATACCTAAGTTAATTATCTTTGGATCATCATAAGTGGAAATGTTCACTTATGTGGTATCTTTCCCAAGGAGTGTAGAACCATCCTAAATAATGGTTGGTAATGAAGGAAATTGATCTTCTTCATCTACTCTTAGCCACAGGACTCACAAATGTAAGAAGAATCATAATCAGCCATGCCTAGCAATGGACATTAAAAAAATTATTCTATAAAGTCTTAACCAATTACTTAAATACTCTTTATTACTCAAAATTGATGTCAAAACTAACTGTAATACTTGGACTTTGAGGGCACTAATCTTCCTAAGGAGGTAAGAGCAATTTCCTATCAGGGGTGCCTAAAATAATTTTTCACCAATAGACTTGTATTTTTATTTACTTTTTCCCTTATCCAAGGTGCTTTAAAGAGATTTTCACTAGAGGATCTTAATGTTTTAATTTTTTATGACTAAGGAAGTTTATCTGCTCTCCAAAGTAGGTAGTAGGGTCCAACACAAAGTCAAATATTTTTGTATGATCACTAAATGGCAACCCATTTCTAAAACCCATGAACTCAACAATGGACTCTTTGATCTAAAATTCATCTAATAGTATAATAGAATCTTCTTGGTCCCAATTAATTAGGTTAGGATAATGGAAGGAAAGAGGAAAATAAGTTATGATAGTGAGGATGACATTCTTATCAAATAATTTGGTATTGAAAAGATCATAATATGTGTTATAATGGGATGTTTCATCACTTTCAAGAGTTTCATCATCAATCAATAAAGTAGTATCACTTTCAAAATCCAAGGGGTCACCCCTAGGCAGGGTGAATCCAAGACCTTGATTTCCTATATGTTTTGTTATAGGGATGGGTTCAAGAATGACTTGTTATTTTTCCCCCATACATCTACATTTATAGTCCTAATTTTCCATGATTCTATTAATAATAGGGTATTTAGTTATTTGAAAGAACATAGTAAAACCATCACCATATAGCCAATATACTTTAGAACTAGTAGGTTGATCTTGGTTTGGTGACATATATTTTACAAATAGAAGTTTTTATTTATGATGAGAATCAATTTTATTTTACCATATCATGTTGGGCCTACTAGGAATTTGTGTATACTTAGGTCTTCCATAGATTTTGGGAGATTTGGGAAATTTTACAATGTAAAAATCATATTGGATGTTGTATGTGGTAATGTGTGTATCTTCAATGGTGAAATGAGATGAAATTGCTAGAGGAGGTGGATTAGAAGAAGTGGAAGTAAGGTCATTTCAGTCAATGCAATTATATTTAAGAGATTTAGGAACTACTTGTTTGTCCTTTTTATCTACAAATTTAGTGCTAGAATAATTATAGTTTCCATACTCAGCTTATAGGTTTTTACAATACTGGTATGGCTGCAAATCATTAAGAATAGTGACCTCTAATCTATAGTGAGGAAATTTTATACATTGGTGTAGTGTGGAAGGGACTACCCATACTTCATCAATCCAAGGAAGACCAAGAAGTAGATTATGGTAAAAATCTATATCAATGACATGGTAAAGGGTTTCATGGGTGATAGACCCAACAATGATTAACAAACAAATGGTACCCAAAGACTTTCTTTTTGCATTATCGTAGACTTTGATATTGATGGTGTTTGGATGTATATCCACTTTTGTATATCCCAAGTGATGGATTAGCTCTAATTAATCAATATTTAGTCCTAAACCATTATCTATGATAACATGCTTGATTTTGTGGCAAGAAATGATGGCTTTAATAGACAAAGGATTATTGTATAAGGGACCAAGGGATGACTTATCACTTTAATTAAATGTAAGCTCTTTCCCTAGGGATAAATGCACCATAAACACTTGAAATTGGCTAGGTTGAATGCCATTGGGTGCTTTGGAATATAGGATAAGGTTATTCAATATTATTCTATGAACTTATAACATGCATAAGAGATCTATGATGGAAATCTACGTAGGGATTTTGCTTAACTAGTCACCAATATCATACTACTTATCAATAAAAGGGCAATATGGTTTGGATTTAGAAGGTGTATAATATTGAATAGGATTCATATTAGAGGAAGGATAAGGGACTTAGAGCATAAATCTTGGTGTTTAATTATGATTTTATAATTTTGAGTTAAGAAAGAGTTACCTAAATTAGTGGAATTAGGTGAAGGTCCAAGAATAATAATCCATAAAGTTTGAGGCATAATTAAGTTTCCTTTAATCAATGTGGAATAACCTAAAGGTATATGTGGGGGTCCTAAAATAAAAGGGATAACACTTTTATAAGTATTAGTAGTGGATGAAGAGTGACCTATTGAGGTTAACATGCCCCCATTTCTAAAAATTGAGACCCTTGAGATATTTTGAAACTTAAAACTAATATCATGGCCTATTTTGGACATTATTAGAATTTGAAGATCATCCACTTTGATATAGTTGGTCTACTATTTTGTGGTTTCAATTTAAGGTTACCTAATTTTGCTAACATTTTCCCTTCATGTGATAAGTTACATGTTTCATGGAGCCTTTATAAATGGATCATGTTTAGATCCTCATTATTTATCTTCATTCAAGATTTTACTAGCCTTAAATCTAAATAATCTCATTTTTGGATTCATTCAATGAAACCCTCCTTTCATCAAACCCTAACTTGAACCCCTAGTTCAAATTTAAATATTGGTGGGAACACTTTTGGTGGGAATACTTCAAATTTGTTTTGGACTTAAGCCCCAATTTTCATGTTAAGGCTTGGTTGTGTTTCTTAACATGACCAAACCTTAGCCTAAAAATTATGCTTGGTCCCATATATTTTCCCCCTTTATTTCTTATATATCTAATGTGGTCTAATGTTATGCTATCAAGATCCTTTTATTTTAGCATAGTCCCCTTTGTTAAAACTTTAGCCTAAAATTTTAACCTTAAGGCCCCATTTATATTTATTTACACAAATGAGACCTTAGTTTTAATGATTTATCCTAAGTTCTTATTTCATCTCGAGTCCTCACTTGAACACCTTGCTTCTTTATAGATCTAATGGTTTGTGCTTCATCATGAATCTTAATCTAACAAAGTGAAGAAAGCCTAATGAACATGAGCATTTAGTCCTTTGGAATAATCATGTGTGAGCATCTAGATCATAATCAACATATTTCACCTCATCATGATTGAGGATCTAATGGAGTGAATGCAACGATGAAAATTCAAAAGCCCAAGAAGCCCCATGGAGTTACCACATGGTGCTCCCATATTCAAAGCTTGATAAGAAAGGGTCCTACATATTAAATAGAACTAATGGCATGAAATTATTTAGATCATGATTGATGGCCCCTACTTCATCATGACTCTTGATTTGATGAAGTGAATTTAATCTAAGATCTATGCACTATAGGAATTTCATGATCTTAAATTTGATGTTCTCACAAATATCATTTGGTGTCCATGAGGCTATCATTGATGTCCATAAGAACATCAAATTTAAGCTCATATGTAATTTTTTCTAGGCAAATAGATGTATTTTATATCATTCAAAGGGGCCACTTTATATCATGTTTCAAAACTTAGCATAAAATACTTTAACTTAAGTTTATGGCATGTTTTTTAACATGAAATAAACTTAGCTTAAAATATTTTAGCCTAATTTACTTTCTATATTAATGTAATTATTAAATCTCATTCACCTTTTAGGATCAATTACTTGTACTTCATCGAGACTAGATGATCCAATAGTATGAAATCATCAATAACTATTCAATAGAGCTCCGAGAACCCATGGGCTTGACACATCATAAATGTACATCCAATATGTGACTGATGTAGAGTATATAGCTTAAAAAGTCTATAAAGGTGCAAAGTGTCAGAACCATGAGGTTTGATATAAAGATGACCAATAATAGGTGAGGTCCTAGATCATGATCAATCACCCACATTGATCCATGGGGCAATGATCCAATGATGTGAAACAAAAAGGTAAATGTTAAATAACAATAACTAGTGCTTTGAATGCATTTATGAAAAATGCCATGAAAGTGATATATAGATGCCAAATAATCACCATTAAAATACAAAATAATAAAAATGAAGATATTGTGTGCTCAAAAATGCAAATGTATAGAGGCAAGAATCAAGGCCAGTTTGGGGCAGATAATAGTAAGATCCTAGACATGATCCTCAATATAGGAGAAAGGATAACTGAGGCCAAAAGTATTAAAGAAGCTATGGCTAGGAATGATAGGGAGTTGAATGATATAGATAATAAGAAAGAAGAGTGTCTCTTAAGGCTAGCTATGGATTTGGGTCTTGTTAATTAAGAACATCAAAAAGCTATGAACATCCTTCAATAGTAACAAGCAAGTTTCCAAGCATAGGGCCCACTAGCCAGTTAGTTAATATTCCACTTTTGTGAAGCAATGTAACATTTTTAAAATGGAATATTCTTTTATAAAGGCATATGTTAATTTTTTAGCATATTTTCCTCTATGCCAATCTATTTTATAAAATTAAGTGTATTCTAGAACTTTATAGAAAAAGAATAGTTGTCTTTACTTCTTGTACATTTGTATCTTGCAACGGATTGGTATACTACCTTGTCCATTTATAGAAGGTAGGACTACCATTTTTTTTAAGGGGGGGTTCTTAGGGAAAAAATTACTTTGTAAACTTGGAGCAAGAAATAAAATCAAGGAACTCTACAAAGATTGTTTAGTATTTATTTATGTGTTTACTATCATGGCTTCTCTTTCATTTACTTGTTCTGATTTCCAAATTTGAATGGTTCTTATGGATTCTTAGTGTGCACCTTTAATTGAAAAGTTGTTAACTTATGTCAATTATAGGTTGACTAAAAGTCTTTAGTTTCATTTCATTTCCTTTACTCTTCTTACATTTGGGCCAATGTTGTTTGCTTATAGGGATAGAATCTTTAGAGTGAACCTAATTTTTATTTGCATTATTTCCACCTTCCTTAAGAGTTTGCCTGATGTATGGTAAGATTTGAACTAAAGTTGTTTTGTATCATAAATTGGTTTTAAGTGCATGCCTAGATGATAATTGAACTTTATCATGATGTCTAGAATGAAGATCAACATTTATTTATGCCCTACCTTTCCTTTTTCTTCTTTTTTAACCTGGATCACCTTAGTTTAGCTTGTAATTGTAAATATCCATCCTAAATTAATTATTAATATATTTATTGATCATAATTCATTTTTATTTTAATAATTAATGCATACTTTGCATAGATCTATTATTTATCCATGGTGGCTCCCAACCACCAACTAATATAAATATTGTGAAATAGTCACTTTTTCTACCTCTATTCCACCAATAGTTAACATGATTATCACAATTTACAACTCATGCATTGGATTCTTAGGAATTCAAAAATGAGAAGTGTTCACTAAACACTTTGGGCACCTATGGTACACATTTAGGCATTAATAGGAGGGGCTTCATTGACACTAGAAGGAGGGCCCTCAATAAAATCTTTGCAAATTTGTAAGATCTACATTAGTTTTGGTGTATTTTGATCAAATATCACTCTATTCTTTATATATTTGTGTTTATTTTAGCATGATTATGTAAATTTTGGTGATCTTCATAGTTTTAGATTGGTCTTTGGGTTGATTTAGACAAAGATTGACATTTTTTGAAAACATATGCTTAGTTATGGTAAAGATAGCTTTAGATTTATGAATCCAACTAGTTTGAGGTTAGTAATAGCTAATTTGATAAAAAAATTATAAATACTTTAAAATTTTGGGTTTATTTGGAATTGAACATGTAAAGATCATTCATACTAGCATATTTAGATACCTCTTTGAGCTAACTTAGTTAAAAAGTGTTGTCTTTTATTGTTCTTTATATGAATATTTGAAATATTTGCTTAATGTGAAATTATAATTGTTAATATTTGTAAAGATTGATTTGACACATTGTATTTCAAATAGGATTCAAAGTCCTTAATTCAGAATTGTAAAAACAAGGCCGAGGTGAGCGAAAATCCTTGGGCTCCCAATCTACTTCATCATTTCAAGATACTCATGTATTGAAGGTATGGCTTGGCTAAGTGGTTCTTCAATCAATGTACTAGGTATAGTACCTGATCTTCCTCAAAATTTTGAAAGATATTTGCCTTATCTTAGTGCTAATAATGTTATCACTACTAAGTCATTCAAGGCTGCTTTGAGATTTTGAAATGTAGTCCATGAAGATGTAGCATTTATATTGTTCCCATTTACTTTCAAGGATTTTGTATATGAATGGTTTCTTAACCTTTCAAATGAATACATTACTAGATGGAGTGACTTCAACAATATCTTCATTGATCAATTTGGAAAAATTATTAGTCCCTATGTCTTGTATCAACAATTTACCATAATTAAAAGGGATGTTAATAAAACCATCAGAGCCTTTAATGCTTAATTCCAAAAAATATTCAATAAAATTACAACCCCTTATAGATCCAATGAGGATTTGGCCTTAGAGATTTATAAGTATGTTATATATCCCTTAACTTTTATGTTCTTAAAAATATCTCTTTTGATCATAAACACATTGAACTAGGCCTATTCTAAAGTTGTAGTCATTACTAACTAAATATAGCCCCAAGGTCAAATGGCATATTCTATGCTTAATGTCAAATCGAATTGGCCCATCCAGAATGTCATTCCTAGTATGCCTACTTTAACACCAATTCATAACCATTTTTTCTTAAGTCATAAATATCTTGGACAAGACCTAAAGTTCTCTAATAGCATTGCTAGTGGATTTCATCCACAAAAACATAGAACTCTAATGCCCATAACTAGTAATAATGTTCCAATTCATGAGGTTAAGATACCAAAAAGTTCAAACAACTTAATATTAGAAATGATCCAAAAATTGAGCACTAACTTTCATCAATTGCAAATACAAGTAGGAAATACAAGGGAAGGCTATAATAAAAACTATGCTTCCCAAAGGTTTGATAGGCCTCCAAATAGGTTTCATGATAGTAGAAATAATGTATCATCTAAAGACATACATATGAGTTTCTGTGATATATTTTGTGGTTGATTATTAGAATATTTTTGAAATGTCTAAAATTATGCCTAATCAAGACTTTGTTTTAGGGACATCTGGCTTTGTAGGAGCATCTCAAGGTTTCATGTAGGCCTTTGATTTCTTATTTGAAGATGAAGATGAAGATGAGCCAATTTAATAAATTTCATCTAAGGGAACTTATATTCCTAAAGATGTAAAAGAGATTGAAATTCAAGATCAACATGATGTCATCATTGGTATACATATATATGGAGAGGAAGAGTTGATAGAAGTAGATATGGATTAAGTACATGATGATATTTCTTCAAAAGGCATCTAGAAGGACAACCCATGCACATTTATTTTTGAAATAGAGAATACCCCTGCAGAAGATGATCAATGGAAGAGGTCATTCCATGATTTATTAAATGGAATCAAAGAGATGGATATGGTAGATGATGGAATCAGAAAACACATGGATGTTTCATCTAAGGATTTTACCAATGATCTGGAGTTCCCAAAAGATGATATTATTTTAGAGGCCCAAAACCAAGATAAGCTAGAGCCTGATTAGATAAAAGAGTTATCTCCCTTCATTAAAAATGAAGATGGAGTGAGTGAATTAGATCAAAAATTGTCATATGACATCATCAAGAGGTTAATAATAAGGGATCAACATGTCTCTGATGATGGGATTCATGATTAGCATAATACAGTTGATCAGGATAAAGAAAACTTTTGGGATGACTTGAAATATTTTTGTAAAAATATTGGTAGTCCATGTCCACCTCAAAAAGAACATAATGAATACATCAGTCTAAAGATACTAGCTAAGTTGCCATTATTGGGTGAAGATGATATAAGCCACTATCTATATATGGATGAAATAGAACTAGCATTCCTACTATAAAGAAGGATAATTTGGTAAGAAGATGATTGGGTCTTAGAGTCACATTTTTTATCCATGAATTTGAGGAGTCTAATAGGAGATCAAGCTACATCACCTAGAAGACACAAGCATATAAGTGATCCCATCCACAAAAAGAGGCTATGGGATGGAAGTAATCATGCTTCAAGATTCTATAGTAGATTAAATAATTTTCCATTTGATCCTAAAGGTAAGTATTTTATGAAGTTAGTATAGGGCTTAGATTAGTTTCTTCCCTATTCTTTCTTTCTTATTTTTTCCTTCCTATCCCTTGTTTATATATAGCACCTATATATATTTGTTTTCCTTTGTGCTTTGTTCCTTGATTCTAAATAAGTCTTTTTATACATCCCTTAGCTAGAGTTTCATCTAGGTTGCTCAAGATATTCATAGTTTAGAAATGCAGGTATGCCTTCTCAACATTGGTTGATCATGGGTTACTAAATGTGAGCTTGATGTTGTAGTTTAGATAAACTAGTAAAGACTGGTGGATAAGTTAATTATTACTTGATATTTTAAACCTCATTCTAATCTAAGCTTAGTTCTAAGAATTATTGAACATGTAGGATGAAATCTTAAACTACTAGAACATAGTCCTGCTTGTAATTAAAAAACTTTAATTACCTAGGATAAAGTTTATAGCTAAGGATGATTGTCTAAAAATTAAACACTTGACCAAAGCCCTAAACCCAACTAACCTGGTTCCCAACCTTTGCTATAAGGCCAAAAAATGATCTAAAAAATATAAAAATAAGAGCTTATCAAAATATTTCCAAGTAAAGGAAATTTTGATAATCTCTATTGGGGATATGGACACCTAGCTAAAAATGGAGCAAGGCCTTGAGTGGAGCCAAAGTCATCTTTATTGGGGATATGAATGCTTGGCTAGTAGCACATCAATGCCCAAGCCTTTCTTGAGCTAAGTCATGGTTCTTAAAGAATATTCAAACATTTTGAAAGTAAATGTTAATGATTAAAGCCATGAACTTGGAAGTTGCTCTCTAAATCATTTGCTAATCAATAAGTGGAATCAAAGCACACACATAACATGACTGAGTTTTGATGTTTGATCCTAATTTTTCATATGTAATTTTTTTTCTAACCATGAACTAATCTTGATGATGGTGCATGATCAAAAAGAATATGTAGCTTAATTATTAATCTGAACTAGAGTCTCTAATTTCTAACATATTTTTATGTTTCCCCTAGAAGTCACCATTTATTGAGGTCAACATACCCCAATTTCTAAAAATTGGGACCCTTGAGATATTTTTAAACATAACATTGAAATCATGGCTTGTTTTGAATATTATTAGAATTTAAAGATCATTTACTTTGATAAAGTTAGTCTACTAGTTTGTGGTTTTATTTTAAGGTTACCTAATGTTGCTAATAGTTGCCCTTCATGTGATAATTTATAGGTTTCATGGAGCCTTTATGAATGGATCATGCTTAGATCCTCACTATCTATATTCATTCAAGATTTTACTAGCCTTTGATCTGAAGAATATTTCTATTGGATTCATGCAATAAAACCCTCCTTTCAACAAACCTTAACTTGAACCCCTGGTTCAAATTCAAATATTGGTGGGAACACTTTGAAGGGAATACTTCAAGTTATTTTTAGACTTGAGCCCCAATTTTAATGTTAAGGCTTGGTCATATTTCTTAACACAACCAAACCTTAGCCTAAAAATTATGCTTAATCCCCTCTATTTTTACCCTTTGTTAAAACTTTAGCCTAAAGTTTTAACCCTAAAGCCCCATTTGTATTTATTAACATGAACGAGACCTTAGTATTTACACTTTAGCTTAAGTTCTTATTTCATCCTGAGTCTTCACTTAAATACCTTGCTTCTTTGTAGATCTGACAGTTTGTATTTCATCATGGCTCTTAATCTAATGAAGCAAAGAAACCCTGATAAACTTGAGCATTTATTCCTTTAGACCAATCATGTATGAGCATCTGAATCATGATCAATGGCTCTCACCTCACCAAGATTGAAGATCCAATGAAGTGAATACAATGACAAAAATTTAAAAGCCTAAGAAGTCCCACAGAGTCACTACATGGTGCTCTTGCATTCAAAGATTGATAATAAAGGGTCCCACATATTAAATGGAAGTAATGGTATATAATTTCTTAAATCATGATTGACAACCCACATTTCATTGTGAATCTTGATTTGACAGAGTGAATTGAATCCAAAATTTATGGACTATAGGAATTTCACAAGCTTAAATTCATAAACATCATTTGAAATCCACAAGGCCATCATTGACGCATGTTAGACCATTAAATTTAAGCTCATATAACATTTTATCTAGGTAAATGGATGTATTTTATATCATTTAAAGGGGCCACTTTATATCATGTTTT
The DNA here is from genome assembly GCA_037957365.1 of Torreya grandis. Classification (NCBI taxonomy): domain Eukaryota; kingdom Viridiplantae; phylum Streptophyta; class Pinopsida; order Cupressales; family Taxaceae; genus Torreya; species Torreya grandis. The sequence continues at coordinate 88,047 of JARHVA010001545.1, read as the reverse complement.
GAAACTTAGCATAAAATACTTTAACCTAAGTTTATGGTGTGTTTTCTAACATGAAATAAACTTAGCTTAAAATATTATAGCCTAAGTTACTTTCCATATTAAATTATTGATTAAATCTCATGCACCTTGAAATATCAATAGCTCATCCTTAATCAAGACTAGATGAGCTAATGGCACAAAATCATCGACAACTATTTAACAGAGCTCTGAGAGCCCATGGGCTCGACATGTAGAAAATGTACATTCAATATGTGATTAACATAGAGTAAAAAACTCAAAAATCTTGTGAAGGTTCCAAGTGGCACAACCATAGGGATTGATACAAAGATGGACAATAACAAGTGATGTCCTAGATCATGATCAATGACTCATATTGATCCATGGGCAATGATCCAATGGCATGAAACAAAAGGATAAATTTGAAATAACAATGGATAATGCTTTGAAGTCATTTATGAAAAAAGTTATGAAAGTTATAGATAGATGAAAAATAAGGGACACGTAAGAACATAAAAACAAAAATGAAGATCTTATGTGATTGAAAATGCAAGTGTTTAGAGGCAAGAGTCAAGGCCAATTTAGGGTAAAAATTTTAGGATCCTAAACATGATCCTCAATGCTGGAGAAAACATAATTGAGGCCAAAAACATTAAGGAAGCTATGGATAGGAATGATAAGGAGTTGAATGATCTAAATGATAAGGAAGAAGAGTTTCTCTTAAGTCTAGTTGTAGATTTGGGGCTTATTAATGAGTAGCATCAAAAGGATATGAACATCCTTCAGTAGTAATAAGCAAGTTCCTAAGCACATGACCCACCAACTAGTTAGTTAATATTCCACTTTTATGAAGCATTATAACATTTTAAAAATATAATATTCTTTTGTAAAGGCATATGTTAGTTTTTTAGCATATTTTCCTCTAGATTAGTCTATTTTAGAAAATCAAGTGTATTTCAGAACTTTGTAGAAAAAGGATAGTTGTCCTTACTTCTTGTACATTTGTATCTTGCAACTAACTAGTATACTATCTTGTCCTTCTATAAAATGTAATATCATTTTATAAAGGGGGTATTTATTAGATCCAAAATTACTTTGTTAACTTGGAGTAAGTAATACAAACAAATAATTCCACAAAGATTGTCTAGTATTTGTCTGTGTGTTTGCTATCATGGCTTTTATCTCATTTGCTTGTTATGATTTACAATTTTGAATGGTTCTTATGGATTCTTGGTGTGCACCTTTAATTACATATTTTTTAACTTATGCTGATGATAATTTGACTGAAATTATTTAGTTTCATTTTTTTTCCTTTACTCTTCTTGAATTTGGGTCAATGTTATTTTCTTGCAAGGGTATAATCTTTAAAATGACCTTGATTCTTATTTGAATTATTCCCACCTTCCTTAGGATATTGGTTGATGTATGGTAATATTTGGGCTCAAGCTATTTATTATCATACATTGGTTTTAATTGCTTACCTAGATGAGACTTGAACTTTGTCATGATGTCTAGAATGAAGATCAACAACATTTCTTTCTACCCTACCTTTCCTTTTGCTTCTTTTTTAATCTAGATCACCTTAGTTTAGCTTGTCATTGTAAATATCCATCCTAAATTAATTCTTAATTTATTTCTTGATCATAATTCATTGTTCTTTAAATAATTACTGCATACTTTGCATAGATATGTTATTTGGCCATGATGGCTCCCAACCACCAACTAATATAAATATTATGAAAAGTCATTTTTTCTACCTCTATTATATCAATAAGTAATAGAATTACCATAACTTATAACTCATGCATTGGATTATTAGGAATTAAAAAATGAATAAGTGTTTACTAAACACTCTGGGCACCTATGGTACACATTTAGGCATCAACATGACCTTAATAGTATCATCATAGTTACTTGTAACAAATCTTATGACATTGCCATAATCATATGGGACATTATGATAATTGATTTGGTTGGATTTTACATCATGATATTGATTAAAATTAGCTTGGTTCTAATTTTGACCTATGTTTGATTTTGATTATGACACAATGTTTGATTTTAATTATAATACTATGCTTGATTCTAATTATTCTCTTGCTATTGATTATTTGCTTTGGGAAAGGATATTTTTAATACCTTATTCTGGTTATTATTGGAAACTCTTTTCTTTAACTCAATTTCTCCATTTTTGATCAAATCTTGGATAACATGACTTAGTTACATGCATCTATAGATTGTGTGGCTAATGACACTATGGTAATCACAATACTCATTCTATTGGTACCATGATAGCTTAAGTTGACCCTTTAGAAATGGTTTTATAATTGGTGAAACAATCATATTAGTTCCAACTATTTATTAAAAACCACCTCAATGGGCTCCCTAAAGTTATGAAAAATCTGTTTTGGAATTATCCTACATTGTGAGTGGTAGATTAGGTGGGGTATTTTGGGTAGGTGGTGGTTGTACCATTTTAACATGGGAATGAATGGTGTACCTATTTTTATTTAAAGGATCTAGAAATGATTAGCACTTTTTACTTGACTCCTTTGAAACAACACTTGTAACATTAAATTTTCTAGGCATCTCTTACTTTTTAACCTATTTTAATATAACTCTTTCTTAAAGATAATGTCTTGCTTGGGTTGCACTTGTTATGACAAATTTTCTTTTAGTGACTTCTCTTTGTCTTGTTGTAGCTTTTGTTACCTTTAATTTTCAATTTGTTCCTATTTTTCTTGTTATTTTTAAAATTTGCTTTGTCATCTTAATCTCTTTGTAAACTTTCTTTGTCATAACTATCTATTTGTACTCATGCTTTCTCTAATTTTATCTTTTAATATTTTCTTTCTCTACATTTTCTTTTGGTATGCATACTTGTATCTTTGTTCTTTTTTTACTAATTTTGATTTTGCCACTTGTTATAATTTCACTTATTCCACTATGGGGTACTTGATTGATGTATCTATTATATGATCACCACTATCAATGATACTTTGTATTTTTTTCTTCAAAGACAAGAAAACTATTTGTATGATGCCCATGCATTCTATGATATGCACAATAGTATTTTGATCTTCTTATAAGATGTATAAGAGGTAGTTTGATCAACTTGTTTGAAAAAATTATCTTAGAATCTCAATTGAAATTTTGTTATCCTTTTGTATAGTTTATTTTTTAATATTTATATATGTATTTCTTTTTAGCTTTGAATCTTGATATAGAGTCTTGGTAAGCATAAAATTTTGAGATGGAGATAGAAATGCATGATTAACACTAGAATATTATTAATTCTTTAGATATATGAACTGATTTTTCAATGTTATGATCTTTGAAATAAAATACTAATTTTGATTTTTCAAATATTCTAAGATATTTAGGATTCATAAACACAAACCCTATGTAACTCACTTAGCACTATATGTTGGGATACCTTACCTCGTAGGGTAGTGATAGCTTGGACCAAGTTAGAGGGATAGTATTTATCATGACCTTAAGAGTTAGGAGAAGGGAAATCTTATTTTTTATCCATTTTAAAATTTCAAAATATAAAAATTATAACAAGAGAGGTGGGACATAATAACAATAAGAAATAGTCCAACATAATAAGGAAATCAAAAAATTATGGTATGCATTATAAACAACTAACTAATAAAATAGATCCATTTGGTAGTTTTAAAATATGGAATAGGTTTTTATTTAAAATAATAAATATATGAAACAAAAAAATTAATTTTAAAATAGGTATACTATTCATCCCATCTGCCAAATTTAATAAAAATTGTAAATTCAAAAAATTACATACTGTATTTTAGTGAACAAAATAAGTTTATGATTTTATCAATATGAATAACAAAAAAAATTGATAATTTTTAAAATATAGTAGTTATGGATAATATATGATCCAAAAAAGTATGAAGATAAGTCAAGAGTCAATAAAAAGAAAACCCTAATAGTAAGATAAAGGCATAACCTAGGAAAAAGAATAAAAGTTATGATTTTGCACCAAGAAAAAGAGGAAAGAAAAGATCATATCTAAAATGATCAATCAAAATTAAATATAAAAAATAAGGTAGGAAAACATATGATAAGCACATGATTTAAAATAATTATTGATTAAAAAATTGGGTTCACCAATATGTCTTATTAAATATTCGGAAAAAGGAGATGTTAGATTGTAACTAGATAAAATGAACTAAGCTAAATCAAGATGTAAAATATATGCATAAACTAAGAATTCACTATTTTTTAATTTATTATATTAAGAAATATGATAAAATGGAAAATAAAATGGATAAATTACCTATCTAGAAATTTGATAATGTACGATTATGTATGCAAATGTAAAATGATTGTGTGATGACACTACAAATTAAGAACATGGATTCAGGTGGATCTAGGAAAATTCATTTAGAATTGGATAGGGGTGGTTGTATTCACATGAATAACACATGTTAAACTGTGCACTTGACTCCCCAAGGTCAGGCCAAGGTAGTTGATGTAATGGATGGGGCTATGGATTGGGTTGGTTGTTGAGTGGAATGGGATTTAGAATGGGTGTAAAAAATAGGTTCTCATGATGGAACCAAAAGACCTAAACAATGTCTTGATGCTTTTTAAGAGTGTTAATATGTGTTAAAATAAAGCTCCAAGGTCCTTTAATTTTTGAGATCATAATAAGGTAAAGCTCCTAGGCAATTCTAGGACTAAGAAAATGGGGGAAATTGGGTTGAATAATGTTAGGTATTGTAGGAGCCGATACCAAGATTTATTTCATGCGTACTATTCAATAGAAACATGGATAGAGATAATATAAAAAATTCCAAAATATTATTTCATTCCATTACAAACTCATATGGGACATTACATATTTATAAAAATATCATTACTATAATCATGAAGATTATCTCTCCACCAATCTCTCACCCAAATCCTTATGATTATACAAACTCCTATATACATATATTATAAAAATATATAACAAAATATCAACTAACCTATAAACATAATATTTTTTTTAAAATACTATGTTAACTAATTACTAACCAAATATATCTAACAAACTAACTATACATAATAGTGAATTATTACTCTTGTAATTATTCACATTATGACATACAAATTACTATGAGGGATAATTATTCCTTAACATTCCCCTCTTCGACCTTACATGGTAATTTATGTTTTACAAGACTTAATGAAAGTAAAGAAGGAACACATTAACTTATTATCAACCATTCACTATCAAGAACACATCAATCAAATCAATGTGGAAACTTTGAACAGGAACATCTACCATCAACCATTCATTGAAGGAACTACATCAATATAAATAGTGTGGAAATCATGATCGAAACCATTTATTCAACTTTCACTTCTATCTCCAAGAACTAACACAAATAGAATTAAATGCCAATGTATACTCTTAGGTATACATTTCAGTATTTTGATCTTGCTGCACATGACCACTACTATGCAAATAAATACATCTTGTATTTACTCCATGTGATTTCAATGGATGTGTTACTAGTCAATCATATCCATAAAAAAGTAAGGTAGTTGTGGGATCTATTCAGTTAGATGATCTCCTAACTATTTCCACATTCTTGTATCTCCTAAACACCTATTTTATGCAATGCACTATATGGGAAAATAGGAAATAAACCTCTTATTCATCACACCTACAAAAAAATGCTAAATATAATATATATATATATATATATATATATATATATATATAATATATATATATATGCACACTATAGCAAGAAGTACCCCTTCATTAGTGGATAATGAGAGGAGTAGAAAGCCTCTGTCCTCCAGTGTCCTCCAACCTCTAGTAGATTACTACTTACTCAGTTGATGAAGTCATAAAGCTTAGATGCATGATTTTTTTGAGGAGAAATCTCCCCCATAGTTTGGATGTTACGTATAAGTGATAATGTGTCCATTAGACAAAGTATTTGACTTTAATGACTGATCGACATAAATGATTTTTATAAATCATAATACTCCTGATGACTTGAATACACTTGACACAAAAATGACTATTTTTAATTATATAATGATAAATAATAATAACTATTATGACTTTTGATATTTTTAAGAATTTTTGATACCAACACATACATAACCAATTCAAAAACATTTATGACAAAGACACTTTGGATATCAATATTGATTATAATGTCATAACATATAAGACTCTTCTCTTAAAGACACACACAAAGATATAGAGTTTTAATATGCTAAAGACCATTTATTCATTTAAGACAATAATATGAAACCAAAAAACTAAATATATCTAATAAATGACAACCACTTTATTAGACACCTTTTTTGATTTTGATTCTAATATGAAACAAATAAAAAAACTCGAAACTAACTTGACACAATTGACCATCAACTTATTATCAAACCACACCATAAAAAAACTTACTACATACACAAGGCAAAAGACTTACTTACCAATGTCAAGATTATTGCATGAATAAAAGGTTGTACTAGGGTGCATGAATTTTTGGAGGTGATATAGGTTTATATATCATGGAATTAACCTAGAAAAATCACTTATACAAATACATAGATCTAAACAAATACCATTTCAAGAGAATCTTGCCATAATCAAGGTATCTACAGTTTGCACATGGATGGCTTTGACTACAAATTTGAACATTAAAGTATTCAAACCAATCATTTTTACCCAAACATAGTCATGCACTCCAGTTTGAAATATATATAAAGCTTATAAAAATCATAGAATCATGAGAATAGAAACCATAGATATTTATTTGCTTCTATTTAACATTTTAGATAGCTAAGCTATATTAAAAAATCACCAGATCTGAATAGAATAGTTAGGATAATAATGTAGATGCTTAAATTGGAGAGCTAAGCATGTACATCCAAATTATTTAGAACATAATAAATTTAGAAAATTAATTAACATGTACAACTGATGAGTCTCATGGCAACAAAAAAATCATCAAGAATACAAGATAACTCAATAGAAATGTAATGATAATGATGTATTTCTTGAAGTGCCTTAGATGCCTCCTACTATAGTTCCAATTTTAAATTTTGGATCTTACTTTATTTATATAATTTGAAATGATGTTTTTCCTTTTTAAAACACTTAGTTTTTCCTTTAGATCAATCACATTGTATAGGGATGTATAAGATATAACTGATGGTTGGATCAAGTGCACAAACAACATAGTCAGATAGAATAATTTACTACAACAAAATATGAATGCATCATAACTCTTTGAATGAAATTATCCAAGAAAAAAATATATCATGTATGCATGGAGGATAGTAATGTTCAATGGATCCTAAAAATAGACTCTCATGATTGATAGAAAATACATGATCTGATACCAATGTTAGGTATTGTACGAGCCTATACCAGGATTTATTTCATGCTTACTATTTAATAAAGCTAAGCATAAAGATAGAAATAATATTTAACATGCCAAATTATTATTTCATTCCATTACAAACTCATATAGGACATTACATATTTATAGGAATATCATTCTTATAATCATGGAGATCTCTCCATCAATCTCTCACCCAAATCCCTATGATTATGCAAACTCTTATATACATATATTATAACAATATATAACCAAATATCAACTAACCTATAATTTTAATATTATTGTAACAATATTATGTTACCTAATTACTAACCAAATATATCTAACAAACTAACTAATGTAATAGTTAATTATTACTCTCGTAATTATTCACATTATGACATATAAATTACTATGAGGGATAATTATTACTTAACAAATGACTCATGGGAAAAGTTCTACTCTATTGGGTTGGATATGCCTAGTCAATGTTATTCATGAAATGTGAATGATATAATACAATGCTAGACCCATGGAAAAGGAGGTATGAAAGGGAAACTAGTCTTGAATGATGTTATACTAACATCCTCTATTTTGATGAGGGATGATGATGGGTGGATTTGGAATCCATTATTAATTTTCCAAGGCAATCAAGGAAACAACAATAAGATGAGTAATTAGGATGGTATAAAAAACATCACATCTTAGTTTGATGTTAATATCAAACTGTATGGAAACTATGGGACCAAGTGCTATAATTTTAAGGAATAAATCATGGTGGATAAAACAAGGTGTCTTGGGAAGGATCATCCAAAGTAGGTTAGGTAAAATCCAAGATAAAAACTGCATGATTTTGTTTAGGCAATGGATTGTTGTGTATGTTTGATATGATGTTTGAATCAAGTCTTTATTTAGGGTGCTTGGATGAATGGGAAAAAAATATATGAAATGTGGATGCTAGAATGTGTTATCAATTCTTCTAATGATATTTAGGTGCTTGCATGCATTGGCAAGGATTCTTGACACTATTTTTGCTAAAATTTTATTATTTTTGGCTTTTTTGGGGGTTTTCTTGAGTTTATGGAAGTAATGTTTTCTTGATAGAATTGAAATTATGAAAGAAAATAAATGAAAAAATTAAAATTAAATGAAAAAAAAAAAAAAAAAAACCTTTTTCAGTGATTCACAATGCATGCAAAGGAAAGAGACATAAACCTACACTATTATGCAAGGTGTTGATTTTTCCTAGTTTTATCTAAATGAAAACTAGGTTGTGTTATTTTTGCTGTTTTTATTTTTCGGTGTAGGGTGGATTAATTATGAAAGTCATATCTTATAAATATGTAAACAATGTAAAAGTAAATCTGAGATAAAATAACAATGTGACAACACTTTGTTTTTAATTTCTTTGTCTACAAACAAACTTTTTCAAATGATTTTCTAAAGATAAAAAAAGAATGTAAATTTTGATTTTTGAAAAACACTTTTAATATACAAATACAAACAAAAATTAGAGATATAATAGATATATTTATGTTCCTAAGGTTGTCTAAGTTCTTTTGATTGACTAGTCAATTGTTTGGAATGCAAGAAACTTGATTTCATTTTGGGAATAAAGTGATATGGTGGCTGAAAATGTTTTGACAATTCATTAAAATATTCCTATGAATGGTTTGTCAAATTTTTTAATAATTGAAAGAAAATAAAATTACTAGAATGCAAACATAATCAAAACTAACTACTTTTTTGGTAGCAAAGACAATGAGAAAAATAAGCTGCTCTCCCTATCAAATTTGTTCTTTTATGAATAAATAAATTAATCTAAATGCAACAAAAATTACACTACTCTAATCTAATAAATAAACATTATTGTAAATCAAAGAGGAACTGACTAAGATAGAGATCAACTGTAATCCATGTAATATGTCAATAAGAGGATCCTCAGTATGTAAGTTCCTTTTATCCTTGTGTGAATTATAAGAACTCTCTAACTGAACAAATGGGGAAAGAGAGGAGACACAACCAAAAATGAAGAACAATTGAACTAAGGTTCGCTAATGATTTGTTTTATAAAGACTAATTTTTTGGAATAATTACACTTCTTCACTTATCGTAATATAGTCAGCATGAAAATTATAAAGGATGGATATACAGGTAATTGTAATAGGACTATGGTTGCAAGACCTTCAAAATAACTTCTAATGGAAATATTTTGATTTAAAATCATGAAAAAATGGCCTTCTTATAGAAATATTTAGTATCATGCATGAGGGATTTTAAATAAGTTCTAATTAAGTTACACCATTATTTGGTAGAACTAAAGGCTCAAAATTATGCATAGGCACAAAAAAAAATTAGTTGGTTAATCAACACATTTTATTTCATAAACTTAAAGCATACATATAGTGAGACCTTCTCCTATAAACTATGAGGTTGATCCAACTACCAATCCCACAACAATCTCCCCACACATAAATACATGAGTTAGTTATATAACTCACTATTCATGTACATACAATATAATATGCCATGATATATGTTGTTACAATCAACTTTTTTACCACATGGTGAAAGACTAATCACCATGGTAACCCTGAATTCCCAACATTCCCTCGCTTAGACATCAAATGAGAAGAGGAATCTCAAACACTAAATACTATATTACCCTCCCACAAGATTGACATGTGGTTATCAGGTTCACCCAAAAATGCATCTGATACAAAATTTGTAAATTTTACTTAGGAGAGAAGATTTATTACAAGAAACCTTTCAAGATTTATTTTAGAACTTTCAACTCAAAAACTATAAATGCCACTTATTTTAAAAGATGACTAAAAATGACCCTTGACAATGACTTTGACACTTTTATTTAAATAATAAAATTTATTTTATAATTTTTGACTTGCCTCAGTTAACCCATTATTAACCAACTTAAAAGACTCTTATAAATAATACTAAACACAATACCTAATAAATTAAAATTTATCTAATATAAGACTCTATTTGAGTTTTATTTCTCAATTATAATTAACATTCTATAAGCACTATTGACTTTACAGACCAAAAAAATATATCCAATGATATTTACTTTAAAAAACTAACATATCACTTGGCTTATAATAAAACATTAATAATCATGAATCAAAGAAAAAATGAAACATAAACCTAAGAAAATGAGAAACTATGGACCTAATCTTTATCATAATCATCCCCAATAGAGATTGGTAGTGTGAGGCATGATTGACAGGAGGAGTTTTAATTATGATGACTATAGATGAGGTGAGGATGGTAACAATGTAGTTAAGAGATGAGATGAGTCATCATGAGGTTAGATGGTGAGTGTTTTGGGCTATCTCAGGCTTAGAATGTAAATTTGTGGTCTCTATTATGGATATTATGGAGATATGGAGTCTATAGTCCATCATGGAGAGGAAGTTAATGTCATCAACAACAATGATTTGTGATTCAACACTTTCTAATGGATATGCCATAGAAGATGACATTTATAGTCATCGAGAAGGATACCATGTGGATTTGGGTTGAGACAACTTTTATAAGGGAGAAATTTAGATTTTTCCATTGACAAGGAGGAGACTACCTAAGTCACTATCATCAAGGATGACCAAGGCAATACATGCAATCCAATGTAGATTGAGGACAAAAATTCTTGCATTTAGAATAATTCTAGAACATAATCATGTGCATATAATTTTGAAGTCAATTCATAGGTGCCAAACAAATTCTAAATATGTTTTTGAGAAGAGTGACATGTATGTATGTATCAATACATAATAATGGTAATATATGCATCCAAGGACTTATTAATCAACATAATAAAATAAGGAAATATTGTTGTTATCATTGATATGATGCAAACAAAGAGTTTTATTCAGAGAGCTAAACCAAGAATAGATTTAAATGGATTCATTTTCATTGTTTTTTAATCTAGATCAAGTAGATAATTATATGATCAGATACAAGGTCATTGGGTTCTATAGGTGAGTTAAATGGTAGAATCTATGCACAAATGAATATTGATAATTTGATAGTTGGTTGTGTAATAAATCGATGCTCAAATGGAGATCAAGATGAGCATTTGAAGACAAGCTGCTACACCATTTGTGGTATCAACATGCTCTTGGAGTTCCAATTTATAATGGGTGATCCATGTTGGACATTGCATCTAATTTTGCAGATCATGAGACTATAAAAAATTTGCTCTATATATATATTTATCTTTTCTACACTATAAAAAATTGAGCTATATATATATATATTCCAAATATTTAGAAAACAAAATATCATATAAAAATAATGAAAACTATATATTTTTTCAATTTATATAAATATATACTACCAATACTTATTGATTAAAATAAAAAGTTCTATCAAAAGAAAAGAGAATTTAACATGGTCTACACTTGAAAACTCTTATTACATACAAGATACAAATTATAGAGAGGTCCAGGGAACTTACTCTAATACCATATAATGAAGTTACACCATTATTTGGTAGATCAAAATGATTAAAATTATGCACAGGCATAGAAAACTTTTAGTCAATCAATCAACACATTTTATTTCATAAACTTGAAGCATACATATAGTGAGACCTTCTCCTATAAACTAAGAGGTTGATCCAACTGCCAATCCCATAATAATCTCCCCACACCTAAATACGTGAGTTAGTTATATAACTCACTATTCCTATACATAAAATATAATATTCTAATATATATGTGTTACAACCAACTTATTTACCACATGGCGAAATACTAATCACCATGGGAACTCTAAATTCCCAACATTCCCTCCCTTAGAGGTCAATGGGAAGTGGAACCTTAAACACTAAATATTATATTAGCCTCCTGTAAAATTGACATGCAAATGTTGAGTTCACCTAAAAATGCATCTGACATAAAATTTTTAAAACTTACTTAGGAGAGAATATTTATTACAAAAACCTTTCAAGATTTATTTTTGAAATTTTGACTCAAAAACTATAAATGACACTTATTTTAAAAGATGACTAAAAATGACTCTTAAAAATGACTTTAACACTTTTATTTAAACAATAAAATTAATTTTTGAATTTTTGAATTACCTTAATTAACCCATTATTGACCAACTTAAAAGACTTAATACTAAACACAAGACCTAATAAATTAAAATTTATATAATAGAAGACTCTTTTTTAGTTTTATTTCTCAATTATAATTAACATTCTATAAACACCATTGAATTTATAGACCAACAAAAGATATCCAATGATATTTAATTTAAAAAAACTAAAAAATCACTTATCTTATAATAAAACATTAATAATCATGACTCAAAGAAAAAACAAATGCAAATTTAATGAAATCTAAACCAAAAAAAAAACTACGGACCTAATTTTTATCATAATCATCCACCATAGAGATTGGCAATGTAAGGCATGAATGGTAGGAAGAGTTTTAATTATGTTGACTATAGATGAGGAAAGGATGGCAACAATGTAGGTAGGAGATGAGATGATTCACCGTGAGGTTGGACGATAAGTGGTTTGGGTGAGATCGGGATTAGAATGTAAATTTATGGTATTTATGGCAGAGATACGAAGTCTATAGTCCATCATGGAGAGGAAGCTAATGGCAAGATGAAAATGATATGTGATTCAACACTTTCCAATGGATATGCCATATAAGATGCCATCATAGGAAACTATGTTGATGGACTATTGTTTGGAGTCATCGAGAAGGCTGTCCTGTGGATCTAGGTTGAGACTACTTTTTTGAGGGAAAAATTAATATTTTGCCTTAAACAAAGAAAAAACTACCTAATTCGATATCATAAAGGATGACCAAGGTAATACATGTAATTTGATGTAGATTAAGGACAAAAAATCTTCATTCAGAACAATTCTAGAACATAATCATGTGCATATAATTTTGAAGTCGATTCATAGGTGCCAAAGAAATTTTGACTATGCTACTGAGAAGAGTGACATGTATCCATGGATCGATACATCCATATATGCATCCAAGTACTTATTAATAAAAATAATGGAATAAGGAAATATCATTTTTGCCATTGATCTAATGTAAGTAAAGAGTTGTAAGTAGAGAGCCAAACCAAGAATAAATTTAGATGGATTTGTTTTCACTATTTTTGAATTTGGATCAAGAAGAGAAGTATTTGAATAGGTACATATTCATTGATTTTTGTAGGTGATCTGAATGGTAGAATCTATGCACAAATGAATATTGATAATTTAACAACTGGTTGTGTAACAAATTGACACTCAAAAGGAGATCAAGATGAGCACATGTGGATAGTCTGTGACACTATTGGTGGTGTCAACATTCCCTTGGAGTGCCAATTTGGAATTGGTGATCCATGTTGGATGTTGCATCTAATTTTATAGAGAGTAAGACAGTATAAAATTTACTCTATATATATTTTTTTTTATCTTTTTTGCATTGTAAATGTTAGGGTCTAGGAGCACAATTAATTACCTTTGTATGAGAAACTAAACACGGAATTTAACTAGAAGTAAAATATAACTAGAATTCGAAAATAACACAGAATATGAGAGACAATACCCAATTGTATTAATACTCTTCCAAAAGGAAATACAACAAAGAAGATGCCACAATCTTCTTTACACTCCTCTAGGGCTCCCACACCTCTAGGGTGTACAAACAGTAAATCTCTTCAAGAGTTCTCTCTCTCAACTACGGTCATAACAAACAACTCAAACATAGAGTTGTTGTTCACCTCCACCAGTCAGTAACAATACTGCCAGTCCAAGTAATCAATGTACTTCAAGTCTGAGTGCACCACATACTCCAAGTAGATCTCCCATGAACTTGCAACAACCTGCAAATCAAACCAATCTTACTTACACATGTAGATCTCACCTAATATTGCTATACCACAGATCAACCTAGCCTTGCACTCCTATCGATCGAGATCTTACACACATGAAGAACCCTTCTGATTCTCTAAACCAGCACCCCTATGGATCTTATACCAGATCTTGCTCTCTCGTAGATCTCCCTGATCATACACACTTGGCATTGTGGCACTAGGAAGAGCTAACCTTGCTCTCTTCCCTTTGAAGGAGCTAACCTTGCTCTCTCTATCTAGCACACTTTACAATATAGCCCATGAGTCTATTAAATAGATCCCATACAAACAATAATTAGACTTTCCAATTACAATAATTAGAAACCGCAGCTCAAGACTAAAATTAGTCTTTAACATGCAAACAACCAGTTCGTTAACAAACTATTTGTGAAACTGACAGTTTTGGAACCGCACAGGCGACCGACATCAGTCATTGTCTGTCTGGAGATGACTAATGTTAGCCAATCCATGACCGATGTTGGCAGCTCTATGCACTAGATATGGCCGACGTTGGTTGGCCTGATCAACGTCAGTTTCTTTGCACCTTAGCAACCTCCTCCATGTCTGCATACAGTGAAGCTTTTAGCTCCACAACTTAGCAGTAAAAAATTAAACCATACATATATGTATGTATGTATGTATGTATTCCAAATATTTGGAAAATAAAATATCATATAAAAAATGGTGCAAACTATATATTTTTAAATTTATATAAATATTACTGCCAATAGGACTTACAGTGGTTTACACTATACATCTATTGACTAAAAAAAGGATTTATCAAAAGAAAAGAGAATTCAATGTGGTCTACACCTAAAAACTCTTATTATTTATGAGATCTAAATTATAGAGAGGTCCAAAGAACCTGCTCTAATACTAGATAATGAAGTTACACCATTATTTGGTAGAGCATAAGGATAAAAATTATACACATGCACAAAAAAAAAAAAAAAAAGTTGATTAAGCAACACATTTTATTTCATAAACTTGAATCATACATATAATGAAACCTTCTCCTATAAACTAGGAGGTTACTCCAACTACGAATCCCACAATAATCTCCCCACACCTAGATACATAAGCTAGCTATATAACTCACTATTCACGTATATACAATATAATATGTCAAGATATATGTTGTTATAACCAATATATTTACCACATGGTAAAATACTAATCACCATGGGAACTCTGAATTCCCAACAAGTTAAACTTGTAATTTAATTTGAGAGGAACTCAAAAATGACTAAAAATAGAATATGGAGTGGATTGGGTTTGGTTGGAGGTGAAAACAAGGTGATAAAATTAATAAAAATGACATTAATTAAATATGCAAAATACATCAATGCTAGAGTTGCAGGAGCTAATTATGGAAGACGTGAAAGATGTGATGAAAATACCCCTATTTTCAAGGGTAGTTATGAAACCATCACCCTAGAGGACAAAAACACCTCTCAATATTATGAAACTAACTTATATTTAATATGAAACTCCCCTTATATGATGGGTTAGTCAAGTGGTTTACATAACTACCCTGATGAACCCATCACAAATAAGGAAGTTTTGTAACTCAAGAGGGAAGTTTTATTTCCATAAAGGGTAATTCCATCATCAATGGGATATTTTGAAGATAAGACCAAAAGAATCTAAAAAATTCACAAAATGGGGCTTTGGGGTGCCTAGGGGAGAGAATAATAAGAAAAGGGAGGAATGTTTAGAGAGTTCTCATTTGATTGTATTTAAGATATCATCTCATCATCATTGAACCTATTATGTCAAGCATATCACACCATGGAAAAAATTAGGTGCATACATATTAATCCCTCAAGAGGATGCCTTTTCATGGATTGATGAGGGTGTGGTCTCAACAAAGTGGCATCACAGAAGGGAAATTAAAGGTTATAAATACTTACCTTACTTACCTAAATAGTGGAGCAAAACCTATTAGTACTCTGCATAACCTACAAGGAGAAAATAAGAATCAAGTGTAATTTGATGAAAAAGTGGAAAAAAATAAGCTACATAATCATACTATGGATAGGAATACATATCATGTGTATGAGGAAGATCGTATTACTTGAATTATCCTATTAGGGGATTAAGTCTAATGTCAGGTCATCACATACTTGCAAAACCATAAAAGTGTGATACAAAAGATAGAAACATGTTAAATTATTAGCTTCTATGCATAAATCATAAAATATAGAAACAATATGACTTGAAAACATAAAAACATATGAAATTTTGGAAAACATGCCAAAACTATAAAGTATTTAAACTAAAATAACTAGTTTTGGGGCTTTATATATTCAAAAACTTACCAAAAACAATTCATTTATACCATTTACTCTTGAGAGATTTTGAGCTCTAGACTTCCTGTGATCATTTCAAGTGAGAAGAAAGTCAATAGGATGATGATGATGATGATGATGATGAGAGGATGGTGAATTACCAGTAGGAGGAGATAATAGGCATGATCAAGTATGTTTTATTGACTTTATCATTTTTACCCCAAATTCAAAATCTTCAAAATTTAGTTAAAATCCAATGAAATTTGAAATTTTTATCTTTGAAATGATTTCTAGGGGGTAGATAAATATTTTTTTGTGATTTTGGGTGAATTGGTGTGGTTTGGAGGGGTGTGGGAGGGGATGTCACTAGTGGACAGAACCATCGCTCATGTAATGGAACCACCACCCTTTGTAGGGTGGCAGTTATGTAACCACCATGGTGGTTAAGTAATTGTCATAACATGGTTATATTACCTCCCATCTAAGGTGGTTATGAAACCATTTAGGGTGGTTATTTAATCACCTAGGGTGGTTTTGTAACTATTATAGGGTAGTTTCATAACTGTCACTTGTAACTGAGGGTAGTTTTGTATGCTAGAATTGGGAAGAGGATTTAACTTATTTAGATAACATAATTGATTCCTAGGCTGACTAAGGTTATTCTTGTTGTTACAAGTGATTATATATGATGGAGTAGATCCTAGGAGTAGGACTAGAACCCCTAAGTCTTAACACTTTTGATGATTGATGAGTTGGCAATTATTGATCAAGTAGGGATCTTTAGGATAGAATGAGCAAGGATTGTCCCCACTTCTATTCAACTACTATGTGACCTTCTAACCTAACTAAGACCCCAATTAAAACACATTTATATTCCCCAAGCCATAAGAGATTGGATGATCACTATCATAGATGTATATAAGATTACATGTATTTCCACAACCAGTCGATCAGTATTTATCTAATTTTTAATAGAAACCATGAGGCCTAAAACTAGGCATATCACTTTAGATACCCCAAAGCACCTGATGTGGATATGAAGTGTGGTATAAAGCTTTCTCAATTTAAGGTATTTGTAGACACCTAAATAGTGTCTAACCCTTGGTCACCTTCCCCCTTGGTCCATTCCTAAAACATTCAATTACTAATTTAAAATAATAAACTTATTTTGAATTAACCCCCCCTCCTTGGACACATCACCCATGACACCTCACCTAGGGTACCTCACCTTGGACTAATTCCCATATTATGACTCACCCAAGACCTATTCTTACTTCTCTCTAACCACCTAACCAACTCTCATGCGTATTTATCCTTACCTTCGCCAATTCCTTTATGAATTATGCACCTGGCGGATGTAGAACGGGCTTGTTGGCCCTTTTATGTGTTCTGCACCCGCCAACGTCGGTCAACTATCGGTCAACGCTAGCGAGATCACCAACATCAGTTTACTTAAACTGTCTTCTGACCTTATCCAGGGCTAATCACAAAAAATCACAAATTCTAATCAAACTCTGAATCTCGGGAGCTAATCACAAATCTAGAATCTGGAGTCTTCGACCATCCATCAATCTGCCAATCTCTCAACCAAGCCTCTCACTCTCTCCCTCAGGTGCAGCAATAGGGATTCTGCATCACACTTCTACATCAGCAACAGGGTTTTCACACCAGCAACACCAATAGCAGGGATGAGTATCATCAGCAACACACCTTCTGCCAGCCACAGGTAAGTATATTGTTTGTGTTTTCTTTGTGTTTTCTAGTTATTTGCTTCTAAGTATTATGGATTAGATTCACTTCTTATCTCCCCTAAACTAGACTATTCCCAGACCTAAATCTTTACTTCTCCATCTCCCTATTGCCTCCATCCTCTGTCGAACCATACATTCTGCCCATTCAACCAGACTCCCAGACCCAGACCCCAGACCATTCAACCAAGCCCAAAACTTTGTCTCAGACCACTCAAACAAACCCAGACCCTTCTTTGGCCTTGTCCATAGACTAAAACCCTGACCAGAACCTATCCACGGACCATAGACCTGACCAGACCCCGTCCAAGCTAACTACCCCGACTGACACCGGCCATTTCCCCTACCGACGTCGGCAAACTAACCGACATCGGCAGACCTCAACAACCAATGTCAGTAGGACCACCGACGCCGGTGACTGTGACCAGTCCGATAGCATCTTTCAGGTAAGCCTTTGCTTCCTTTTCATTTCTGTCTTTTATCATTTCAGTCTTTTAACATTCTGCTATTTATCAAACATTCTTTCTATTTACTAGTGGGTTGACATCCCTTAAGGAAGTCTTCATACTTCTGGGATCAAGCTTTCGCTTGGCAACCCACCATCTATCCATCTAACACCTTCTTTTGTCCAAGTCTCTTTTCTTTGCAGGTGTCATTCCTCCACAGCCAAAGAGGAGTTCTCACAGCATCTGGATTACGGTGCACACAACTACATCCAGGTACATACAAGCCTTGACCATCTCTTAGTTTCTTAATTCTTCTCTTGAATGTAGAAAGCAAAATTGCATAGAAACATTTTGGCACACCCGGTGGGACCCTTAAGGGCCTTCCTTGGGTTCCTTTCCTTCTTTTTTCATATAGGGTGCATTAGGATTCTCCCTTTTCACCTCGTTCTTCTTTTCCAAACGACATCATAAGCAGGAATAAAAAGAACTTTTCTTTTCCTTTCTTGCATTTCTAGACTAGTCCAAAATCATATCCTCCAACCCTTTCTCAACTTGTTTTCATTCCAACTTAACATTTTGACTTGGGCTTAAAACTTATTGCATTGCATTTCTGCTTGTGCTTGCATTTCTTAGTCCACACTTAGTAATTAACAAACCGCATATTGAATTAATCTAGTCCACTTCATGTTACACAACCTAAACCACTTGCACTAAAACAAACATCAAACTTACCTGAGACAAGGCCCGACTGGGATTTCATCCCCCAACGGATACCTTACCTATCCCAGTGATCCTACTTGGATTTCATCACCAAGGGGAAAGCCCACTCTGTTCTTTGGCAGAGTCTAATCTATAGGGAAAGTATATTTTGGCTAAACGAGACTAGCTAACCACTGGACTCGTGAAGTGAGGGGAGCTTGCTCCTTAGCACCAGGCCATGTACAGAACCTAACCCAGACTTCTTGAGCACCTAAACAAAACCTGAAACCATCCATAGACTACCTTTTTTAGGACCCTTCTAACAGCCAACCTCCCAAACATCACTTTAAGGCATAAGCCATAGGATTCTAAAAAGTTGATTCTTAGGATTTAACGCTTAGGGCCTGTCTGTCTCTCTCTCTATTTTTCTATTCTTATCTATTTTTTTGAGCTAGTGAGGATGTTCTCTTCCTTTTTTTCCAATAATCTTCAAATTTTTTTGAGTTTCTAGAAACCACAGTCACTGGCATCAGCTTTTCCACCGATGTCGGCCACCTTCCTCCACCAGCATTGGTTATCTGACCGATGTCGGCCATTTTCCCTTACCGACATTAGTTTTTCAACTGACGTCGGTCACTGTCATAGTCCTTTTTTCCAAAATAGCAACTTAAAACCTGGCCCTTTTTTTTTTGCCAAAACCTCATTCTGAGTTTTTGAAACTGAAAACACATAGTTTTTGGAACCTGACCCTCTTCTTGACCATGCTCTCTCATCCCTAACCAATCCTATCATGGAGTTCCACTCGGAGACTGAAAGAACTCCTACAGGACCAACCCCAACTCAGACTCCCATCATCCCTGAAGGGGACTAAGATTTCGAAAGATTCTTGGACCTCAACGTCATAGCCCTCCAAAACTATCTCGTAAGAGACCCGACGTGAGACCTTTCGGGTGAAGCGGTGATGACATTAACACCGTCCACTACCCAGCCTTTTGCCTCAACCGTTTACCTGACCATGGCCAATACGCAAAGTTTGGCCTCCCCATCCATTTTTAGACCAACCTCCATCAGGGTTCCATTACCCCCTCAACCACACGCAATTCAACCAAGTTCTACATCATACCAAAACTTGATTGTCTCGATGCCTCACACTCTTGCACCCATGAATGCAGGAGTGCCAACCTATCCTTCTACCAGTGCCATCATGCAACCACCCTTGGTGGTATCTAGTCAACTTATACCCTCAACCTTCATAACTCAACCACTTTTGGCCTCCACTTATGTCCCTACGACTAGTCATCCGTACGTTGCCCCCTTACTGGTACAACCGACTATATCGTATGCCTCCTCTAGCCTCTTTCAAGTGCCCTACAACCTAAGGGGTGCTCCATCCACCAATCCATCAATAGACATCATTAAAATGTTGATGGATAAAATGTCCAGTCTCGAGACCTCTATCTCTGGTTCACGCAATGCTCTGTCGTATGAGCAAATTTGCAACGAGCCCATTCATCCTTCTGTCCCTATCTGACCATACCCCAACCAATGGGAGCTTCCTAAATTCACTCACTTCTAGAGTAAGGAGGACCCAAAACAACATCTATGGGCATTCAGACATGCCTGCTATCTTATTGCCCACGATAATGCATTACTTTTACGCACGTTCCCTATGTCCCTTTCTGGCTCCGCCCTTGACTGGTATAGCTCTCTTGCCAGACATTCTATCTTTTCATTCATTCAACTTGCCCAATTATTTCTCAACCATTTTTCTATCAACATCACCAAACAAGTCTCAATCACAGACCGTTACTCCATCAGGCAATTCGACGATGAATCAATAGTCAATTTTGTCGCCCATTAGAGAGGCTTGATTAACCAACTCTCTTTCTCCTTCCCTCAACCTGAGCTCATCAAGCTCTTTTCTCTTCTACCTTGTGGATTCAGACATTCTGCACTTTTGATGAAGCTTTCACCATGGCTTGAAAGCTTGAACTCCATGCCATTGAAGAGGATAAGGTCAAATTGCGTAATACCAATGCAAAAACCAATGACCATTCTTCTTCCAGACCTCCTTCTTCTGCCAACTCCAAACCCAAAGGAGTGGCCAACACTGTGGTCATTAGATCACCATCTTCGATGACAACTAATTACCCTCAACCTTCTACATCTCCAAGCATCACCAAACAATTCCAACAATGGTACATCCAGCATTCATACACTCCACTTGGAGAATCATACGCTTCCATTTTGGAAAAACTACTCAAGCAGGGGGTCCTCAATCTCCCTCCAATCTGACCACCTCAATTCAACCCTTCAAAAGCCCTCCCTACATGGTATAGGGAGGCTGACTTCTGTCACTTTCATCGCATCCACGGCCATGACATCGACAATTGTCGAACCTTCAAGAACATCATCCAAGACATGATCAACAAGGTGGAACTTATTTTAGATAACCAAAATTCCCCACCAAATCAAAACATTGACATCTTCAAACAACCATTTCCAAACCATCCACCTACTCAAAACAACATCCAAACCATGACTAATGACTCTCATGACCATAATATTCACACAATCAACACTATTTTGCCTCTTGTCCTTGACCAACCTCCTCCATCATAGGATGAAGAACTTTCTTCTCCTATTAGTCCTCCATCTACCTTTCTCATACTAGATGACACCTCGACCATGCCTATGCCATTAGCCTTACCTTCATCCAAAGACCATACCTTGCCTACTTCTCAAGCACAAGCAGAAGGCACGATCATCCCTGCCTTCTTCTCTCTTGAGGAGCCGCACTCTCCTATTTCTTCTCCACCAAGAGAAGACCCAGTCTCTCCACCCATTTTGACTGAAGAAGACCCAGTCATGATTTCCTCTTGCCTTTTGCTTGAGATTGTTACATCTCACTCACCTCCATCCACATCTAAGCCCAAACCCGCACAAGCGCCCACCTTACCAAAAGAGATTGAACCTCTTGGTGTTCGCCCCACATCTAACCTCGCCTCTCACAATAATGGCCCTCAAACCATATCAAAGAAGGCCACTAGACCACACTGGAGGACTCCTCCCCCACCTCCTTCATTACCTTCAATCTTGGGCCCGCATCCATCCACTTTAATAGGAGTTCTTCCTACTCCCATACTTCACAGAGGCAAGTTGCCTCCATTACTCCCTCAACCCCTCAGACATATATCTCTTCCAGACCATCAACCTATGCCTCTTACGCATCCCAAACCAAAGTCATCAATCTCCACTGCGACAAAACATCCAGACCCGTTAGCAGGTTCTTATGCTTTATTGTTACAGCAATTATTGCAATCCTCTCACATCTATCTCCTGCCTCTTAAACCATATCAATCTCTCAGACCAAAACTACCCTGGTTCGATGACACTTGCATTTGTGCATATCATCGCATGCTTGGACATGACACTAAGCATTGTTGTGCCCTCAAGGTTGTCAGTTGCCAATGTCTGGGAAATGACACCCTTCTTCTCGACCACATTATCAGCAAACCTTCAACACCACCCCACTCATCAACTCTCAAATCAAGGCCATCTTGGTTTGACAACTCTAAATTTTGTCATTATCATCACACTCTGGGACATGACACTGAGTGTTGTTGCACTCTCAAAGCTGTCATTCGTCAACAATAGAGAAAGGATTCCCTTCTAATCAAGGACCCTCTTGACCACCTCTTCGACAAATTATCAACACCGACCCATGCCTCTCAAACCTCATCGCTTAAATCGGGATCTCCATGCCAGACTATGGTCCCTTTGCCGCCTTTGACCCCATTATTTGACATTAACACAGTCCATTTAGCCACCAAGCCTCAACCAACCTTGACCAATTTATCCAACATTCTCCCTAAGTGACTGGGGGAATCCAACCTTATCATGACCCTGACCAAACAGTCAACCAAACATTTGACCAAACTTTGACCAAGTCTCGACCAACCATCAATCAACCTTCTTATCATGACCTCGACCAGCATCAACCAAACCTCGACCAAACTTCAATTATCAAACATCAACCAACCAAGCACCTATCACTTCTTCAAACCATCATCAATCATCGTGACCAATCTCGAAGAGGCAAATGTGGCAAATTTGCTCCTAATTGACTTGAACCTTTTATCATAATGCACTATCATGGTCCAGGGACTTATCAGAACCTGAGCCCTTTTATGCCTTACGTCCATGACCATTTTTCTGTTAGTTGAGTATTCATCACTTGACGTTTTACTTGAGCTCATCCCTTGAGCAACCCCATCCTCTTAATCCTTATTCATTTCAACCCTATTCTCCTAAACAAGTCCTGTCAACCCCTTTTGACAAGCAGTAATGCTTCGTCCTAATAAAAGGGAGCCTTTGACCTTCTATAAGTCTTGTCCATGACTCAACATTTTGTCAAAAATAAATCAAGATGTCAAAATATCCAAGGTCACAAAACCAAATCAAAAAGCAGACTGCTCCCTCGAAGGACAGCTGTAATATCATTGATGTAGCTAATAGATTGCTCCCTTGAAAGACAGCTATTCAAAAGCCCTTACATCTATAAAGCAAAGTATAGACCACTCCCTCGAAGGATGGCTATGACTAAAATCTTTCTACAAACAACACTTTCTTAGAATCTTCTCGCATCGATCAGCTTCACAAATGACCACCAAACAAGTGACATCTTTATGTGGACTTCCCGCATTGATCAGTCTGCTCTCAAAAAAAAAAAAAAAACCGGGTCATGGACTTGACTTGTAGTTGTCTCAGGGTCTCCTATAAAAAGGGGCAAAGTTATTCATACTCTAAAAATGGGTTACCCTTTTCCTCCTATCATATCACCTACTCAAGGGACTTCAAGCTCACTTTAATGTCAAAAGTGATTCGATTACCGCTCTAACATAACTATGGTCAATGATGTAATGCATAAATGGGGCTCTTCATTCTAACAACCCCTGTCCATGTTGTCATTTTGGTCCTTGTCAATAAAAGGGTGCTTATGCCTTCTACTTTCTCCCTACACTTTGGTCACATTCAACCACATCATTTGTCAAAACGATTCAATCCAACTCTTTTCAAACCACTCACATAGCCTAATCATTATGGTTTCCATAGACATCAATACACATGGAAACTATCAACCACACAATTTATGTCAAGCATAAACCATTACTTGCTGAAACATAAATCAACCTGAAATTCATTTTTAGCAAACATCCATCATGAATATGGATAGTTGCTAGGGATGAAAAACCCTGACCAATGTTGCAGCTTACACCATTTGGAAAAGGCTGTAGCATCATCTCCTCCTTGTCATTTCAAGCATGTACCCTCGGACATATGGGAAATGCTATATTCTTATCATGACCAAAATAAACCACTTCGATCTTTTTTCCTCCCTTCTTGGGAAAACTACATTGGCCTGAGGCCCTAACGATAGGGGCTATGTAGGCAGCACTCAGTTGACACGGGGTCTTCTGGGGTTAGCTCGGCCATTCTCTTCATCACTTTCTTCCATCTCCTTCTCTCGTCACCTGCCAATCACATCACAACCAATCACATATTTTCATAATCTTTAGCATAATCATTTTCATCATTTACATCATAATCATTAATCACAACCACATTATCATCATCACACAATTAAGCATTCACATCATATAATCCGCAGGTCATAACATAAATATCACTATCACATAATCCTTATGCATCATCATCTAATATAAAAGTCATGACCATTCTCATCATTAGCATTATCACAATGCATCATTATATTAATCATCATCATTATAATCATTGACCATAACATTATCATCATCACATTTAATCATCATAACATTATAATCATAAACATAATATCAAAACATGCATCATCATCATAATCAAAAATGCTCAATACATTAAACATTAAACAACATCCATAACACATCAATGATCCAAAACCATCATCATATATATATCAAAATCTTTTATACAATGACATAATCTATCTCTGTCTCTCTCCCATACATCTCACATCAATGGCTCGTAGGCCGGTATATACATCAAAAATAAATCTCAAGGTCTGCCCTCAAGGCTGTGGCTATGGTGGTGGTGGCAGTGGCCGAGAAGATGTTGTATCCTCTCCCCCCTCTGATCTGTGCCATTTGCAAGACCCAGAAGCTATCGCTCAAGACATAGACCGATGTCAACTCTACTCTGCCCTCATCTCCGAGTATCGCTGTATCTGAGAGAACCCCTTGATGGCCCTCTCATAATACGTGATCTCATCCAGCGCATCACTGTATCTAACTAGAGATACAGTCTACGGTGGACCCATCTGCCCTGCTGATGTGCCCTATAATGACCCCTGTGGCTGTGGCTGACCTAGCTGCACCGATGCCAACTATCCTAGCCCTTATGAAAATACCGGTTGCTATGATGGCTGTTGCATCAAACCCTATCCTCTATAGACCTATCCTGCCACTGCCTGTGCCTGGGCTATGGTGAGCTATCCCTGTAGCAGTGTGACCTGATCCATCAACACTGTCACTCAACTCGTCATCTCTGTCAACTACCCTATAACCCCTGCCAGCTTTCCCTACAAAATTGTAACCTAGGCCTGTGCCGCATCCCTCTCCTGCCGCATAGTGTCCCTCTCCTCACACACTATATCCCACTCCCTGGTAATGGCCTATGGATCTGGCTGCGGCCCTACTTGCAAACTTGTGTACTGCTCTACCCACCACACTATGTAGGCCTCTGTACAACCTGGGTCAGCCACCCTAGGTCCTGTCAGCAACTCCTCAAAATCTGGGCCCTCTGTCTCCTCTGGTAGTGGGAGTGGTGCCTCAATGTCATCCCGTTTGTATAGTGGGAATGCGGGAGGTACGTCCTATAGTAGCCCATACTGGCACCGTACTCTCTCTACATGCACTCTTTCAAGCTCATCGGCTCGCCTGCCCCTGACCCATCTCAGGCTCTAAACTCCAACTAGTTACTCTCCCTGGTCTCTGAATGTTGGATAAACTAAGTATGCTCTCTAGATAATGTCTGTAGGAATTAGGGCCTCCAGTACCCCTCTATAGTGGTCAATGTCTCTGACCACTCTGTCTACCTGTGTCTGCACCATCACCTCGTGCCACCACCTAAATCCGACCCTGAAGCTAGCCAAAATCGCCACTGGGAGGCCTAGAGGACGGGTAACCACTATATGCTCATAGGCCCAACAATGTAGCAAGTGGCCCACACACAAGCTGTATTGTCACCACCGACTGATACCCCACAGCTCTTTATACACCTGGGCCAAAAACACTGGTGCCCAGGTGAACACTATCTGCTACTCTATCATCTCAAGCAAAACTCCAGTCATAGCGACCAGAAACCTGCCGCCCTCTTCATCTGGCAATGCATACACCATGATGCCTATCATCATCAGCACCACTAGCCGATGTGGGTCCTCATCTACAACGTACAAAGGCTCATACGCAAAACTTGCTAAGTGGTAACTCATCTCAGTGACGTGCTCTCCAAATAGCGTAACCATATGAATGTCATGTGCCTCTCTCGAGCACGCATATAGGCCTACTTCGTGTACTGGCAGCCACAAAATTTGGTACACATCCTCAACTGTGACTGACATCTCTCCCATGGGTAGGTCAAAGGTGTTGGTGGAATGATCCCACTGCTCGATCAATGCCACCATCAAACTCGCATCCCACGCCACTCTGTAGTAGCGTCACAGCCCACCGAGTCCAACTGCACTCATTTGCGCCCACTCCTCGACTGTCACTCCTCCACGCATCCATGTCAACAATGTTGGGAGGCGATCTCGCAACATCAAAGTCAGTCACGCCTGCATCCACCCAAGTCAATTTCATGTTAAAAGTTTTCCCTATTTTACTATCTATCCCTGACCCAACACCCGAGAAGCCCTTGGCGTAACTTTGACCCCTCGACTTAAACATTTTTCATTCCTCTTTTGACCAGGCAGCCAACCGACATCGGTTAGCATGCCGGTGATGGCACTCATCTAATCGATGCCAGTCACTTAGTGACCGACGTCGGCAGGTTAGTGATCGATGTCAGTCGCTGGTCGGCCGATGTCGACGGAATTGCTGACGTCGGTGACTAGTTCGGCCCTAGGGCCGAACGGGGCGAGCCCTAAAAATTAGGGCTTCCCCTTTTATCCCCCCTACACCCCCCAAAACCCTCTCAAAGACTCCTAACCTCTCCTACATAACTTTCCCACCCTCCCAGCTACCCTCCCCCCTCATTTGATGCCGATATCAACAACAATTTCAAAAAATAAATCAAAACCAAAATTTAATTCAATAGGGCTTAGAAACCCTCCTACCTCGTCTTGGCGTTGCCGGCATGGTGGCACAATGGGTGCTGCTGGTGGTGGACCTCCTGCGGGTCCTCTACTACCCTCTTCCATCACTTCTAACTCAAACTCCTGTTGGCCCACAGCTGACTCTTCAACCTCCAACCCAACTCCAATCTACTCCCTCTCTCCACCAATCTCACTCTACCACCTCGCACCTCTAATTCACTCACTATCAGTCACTTTCACTCCTCACAATCTAGAGCACTTTTTTCTCTCTTAGTCAAATAATCACAAATGAATTTTGGTGGGCCAACAATCTAGTTTTGTCAGATTTGGCAGGCCACCAATGTTGGCATTAGCGTGCCCTACTCCGTTGATGTCAGTCGAACTCTGCTGATGTCGGCACTTTTTGGATACTGACGTCGGTTTTTCTCACTGACGTCAGCATCCTTCAAACCTCATTTTTTCTCCGTTGCTCCAAAATCATGCCCCCAATCAGTCAGTCCTCTAGACCACATCATTTTGGCCCCCTGGGGCACACTTAAGATCACTTTTGCATCCATCCATCGACCACCAGACCTTGGAGATAATGACCATCTCCTCTAACTGCGACTACTTCCCAAGCAATTCTACCTTGGTTGTTTTTGCATGTATGCTACCTCATGATTGGTTAGCAAAATTGTGCGCACACCTTTGACCTTCACAAGTATAGGATCGCAAGCTAGTTGATCCGCAGTACTTGTGACATTTTCATGTTTTCTGGAGTACTTCCTAAGCCTGGGATACCTGGAACACGATGACCATTGGAGCTTCAGCTTAGATTGAATAACCCAATTAGCATATGACTAAATGCTGGGGCCTAGTTATTTCAATTTTGGCACTCCTTGACCCTTAACCTGTGACAATTTGACCTGACCATCCTCATGAAGTGGTGTATGCGCAATCATAACTTTTACAGCATTCTCACTCTATCTTCACCCTTTTCATCCACTCTCTATCAAATCAGCACCCAATTCTAGATTCCCTTCTCTCGTCTACTACTTTGAGGGGGGATACCTCATCCATAATCAGGGCAACCAACCCTCGCCTATTTTTGTCTTGCAGTTCACTTAAACAACCAACAAGACAAAATCAACCTTATCCCATACCTGGGGCAACCGACTCCTATTTTTTTCTTGCAATTCATTTAGAGCAACCAACAAGACAAAAAGGGGCAAATGTAGACACCTAAATAGTTTCTAACCCTTGGTCACCTTCCCCCTTGGTCCATTCCTAACCCATTCCTAAAACATGCAATTACTAATTTAAAATAATAAACTTATTTTGAATTAACCCCCCCTCCTTGGACACATCACCCATGACACCTCGCCTAGGACACCTCGCCTTGGACTAATTCCCATCTTATGACTCACCCAAGACCTATTCTTACTTCTCTCTAACTGCCTAACCAACTCTCATGCGTATTTATCCTTACCTTCACCAATTCCTTTACGAATTATGCACCTGGTGGATGTAGAACGGGCTTGTTGGCCCTTTTACACGTTCTGCACCCGTCGACGTCGGTCAACTGTCGGCCAACGCCGGGGAGATCACCGATGTCAGTTTACTTAAATTGTCTTCTAACCTTATCTAGGGATAATCACAAAAAATCACAAATTCTAATCAAACTCTGAATCTCGAGAGCTAATCACGAATCTAGAATCTGGAGTCTTCGACCATCTGTCAATCTGCCAATCTCTCAGCCAAGCCTCTCACTCTCTCCCTCAGGTGCAGCAATAGGGATTCTGCATCAGACTTCTACATCAGCAATAGGGTTTTCACACCAGCAACACCAATAGCAGGGATGAGTATCATTAACAACACACCTTTTGCCAGCCACAGGTAAGTATATTGTCTGTGTTTTCTTTGTGTTTTCTAGTTATT
This sequence comes from Torreya grandis, assembly GCA_037957365.1. Classification (NCBI taxonomy): domain Eukaryota; kingdom Viridiplantae; phylum Streptophyta; class Pinopsida; order Cupressales; family Taxaceae; genus Torreya; species Torreya grandis. Next base: position 58,380 of record JARHVA010001545.1, on the reverse strand, counting down.
TGCTTCTAAGTATTATGGATTAGATTCACTTCTTATCTCCCCCAGACCAGACTATTCCCAGACCCAAATCTTTACTTCTCCATCTCCCTATTGCCTTCATCCTCTATCAAACCATACATTCTGTCCATTCAACCAGACTCCCAGACCCAGACCCCAGACCATTCAACCAAGCCCAAAACTTTGTCTCAGACCACTCAAACAAACCTAGACCCTTCCTTGGCCTTGTCCACAAACCAAAACCCTGACCAGAACCTATCCATAGACCACAAACCTAACCAGACCCCGTCTAAGCTAACTGCCCTGATCGACACCAGCCATTTCCCCTATCGACGTCAGCAGACTAACCGACATCGACAGACCTCAACAACCGACGTCGGTAGGACCACCGACGCTGGTGACTGTGACCAGTCCGACAACATCTTTCAGGTAAGCCTTTGCTTCCTTTTCATTTCTATCTTTTATCATTTCAGTCTTTTAACATTTTGCTATTTATCAGACATTCTTTTTATTGACTAGTGGGTTGACATCCCTTAAGGAAGTCTTCATACTTTTGGGATCAAGCTTTCGCTTGGCAACCCACCATCTATCCATCTAACGCCTTCTTTTGTCCAAGTCTCTTTTCTTTGTGGGTGTCATTCCTCCACAGCCAAAGAGGAGTTCTCACAGTGTCTGGATTACGGTGCGCACAACTACATCCAGGTACATACAAGCCTTGACCATCTCTTAGTTTCTTAATTCTTCTCTTGAATGTAGAAAGCAAAATTGCATAGAAACAATATTAATGATATGTAGCCTAAGTAAGGCCATCATTGGTATCATTACCTCCCAATTAGTGGGATACAAGGGTATATATATTATTATATAGTTAGTCATCAATCATTCAATGCATTTAGGAAAGAGAGGTGCAATACTCTTGGAGCTAGGAACTATTATCAAAAACATACAAGGATATTTACTAAATGGATTGTTTGGGAACCCTTTCTATTATCCACTTTACCATTATCATAGGTTGGGTTTATGAGAGGATGAACCCCTATCAGAGGGGAGTGTTGATTGGGGAATCAAGAGATATAAGGGCCACTAGATGGACATATGTAGTGCCCTTATGTGCCTTACCCTAGGTTGTGGGGTCTTTGACAATAAAATACATGATTACCTTGCCCTATTAAGACATGGTTTGGAATTTAACCAATGAGGTATCCTATCTCGTAGTATCCATAGGGTCCATTTAGATTTGGGATAAGCTTTTATAGGTTGAGGTACACCCTATGGATAGGGTTCTCTAATAGTTTGGTATTCCATATGTGGAAAACCTCCTTGTCCCCTTATTTGTATATAAGGGTATTTGAGAGATGAGAGTTGTGAGTTAGGGTGGCATCCACTTGTGAGAGGGGTGCCTATCACCTAACTAGTTTCATAGGTAGTGTCAAATATATATCTCATTTAGGTTTTTATAGGAAGAGGAGAAGATAGAGCATGGAAGCAGTAGTGGGGCATCCACCACTACCACCACCACCTTATAAGACCTTATTTAGGAGGACCCTACATAATAGTAGTAGATATGAAATGGATATGGTGAGGCTTTAATAAATGGTGAGCTATAGGAGGACTTGTATGTCAATCAAGAGGATGTTGTGGATAGTGATTGTAACCCTAAGTGGTGTGAGGTGGATCTAGGTACAGTGTTGATTTACATATTTTTGCTTACAACTCATATTTACTTCCTATTTATTTTGTATAACTATTTTTTCTAATTTAAATTTTGACATTGGCTTGATCTGACATTAAATTTTTTTCTTTTTTGATTGTATATCATCAAGTGGATGGAGAGGTATGATTAGGGATGGCTTGATCAACCTTTTTTATTTGAGTACTTATTTAACTAAGGACCAACTTATAGTATATGTCTAGCTTCTTATTTAAGTTAGCTCGCACACAGACATCTTTGCCTCAAAATGCCACATATATATAATGTTATAAGAGATGAGGGTAGAGAATGCCACCCTACTAGTAGGGTGAGGAGGGAAGATTCCCTACTATACATGATGATAGGCAAAAGGACATGAGGATGAGCCTATATCCATAGGATAGGTAAGACAACATTAGAGGGAGGCTGAATTAAGAGTCAACATCCTAGATTTCAACACGCAGATAGTGACATGGATTTAGAGGGAGGTACTAGCAAGAGATGTCACTAGAGCCACAACCCTAGAAACTCCTTTACATTAGGACCTTCCCAAAGGATTAGGACATTCTCTTGATACTTTGTGTATATATTTTACTATACCATTATATATGTTGATTCTATTTTAGATGTCTTGAGGCATACTGGCCTTCTATGAAGGTGTTTGTATCAATTATTATTGTTTCATAAAATCAACAATGGTTATGATATATATATATATATAGAGAGAGAGAGAGAGATGGTTTGGCTTACTTTTCAATGATTTATCATTTATGTTATGTGACTTTAATTTTTATACTTTACTTTTTAGTTTATGCACTCTAGATGGCTAGGTATGTGATGATGTATATTTATATGTATCAAGTTTTTTTTTGATATGTTGTTATTGAAAATGCTTATGTATATGTGGAAAAAAAATGTATGCAAATGATGTAATGTGATGGATGCATATATGTAACTATCACTATGGTATCATTTGTTTTACAAGTGATTATCTATTTGTTTTATTTAAATAATATGTATTTTAGTTTATAACAAGGAATGAAAGGGGAAAAAGGATAAATGTGAGGTGATAAGTAATGAAAACCATAAATAATAATTTATTAGGAAAAATTAAGATGGCATCATCCTTACGAGAAAAGGGGGAAAATATACTTCTTAATAGACTTATAAAAAACTAACTTTATTGGCTTCATCTAGAGATAACTAACCTTGACAGAGCTGGTAAATGGGAAAAGGTTACCTTCTTTAAACATAGATATGTAGGAAATATTTTTAATAACTTTCTTTTTGGATACTTTTTGATTTGACATTGCTTTCACATTTGAATTCTAATTCTTTTTGTGACCCCCCACATCTAGTCTCATATGACTAGGAAGATGATTGGTCTCACCACCAAAGGATAAATATAGGTAAGGGACATCTCTCCCTAAATCTAACCCCACAAAACTAGTAAGATGTGAGGGCTCACCACTAAAGTTTAGCAAAATGGTGAGAGATGTGAACTTGACTTTTGTATTCATATAAGCATCTTGATTTTCATACGAGTCTCTACTTTTCTAACTATAAGGACTTTATCCCCAAATCTTGGCTCCATAAAATTAGTAAGATGCAAAGGATCATCACCAAGGACCAAGATAAGTGAGTAAAGTTACCATTTTTAATCATGTTAATGTTCTATCTTTAGAAGGCACCGTAAGGGGAGACTCTTTCATGGACAAGCCTCTAGACTGAATTGTAGGCTAACATTTTACTCAGTTGCACAAGAAGATATGGGGGAAAGAGGTGTGCTCTACTTTTAAGAACTAAGGCAAAGGCTAATGTAAAATTATGTTTTTGAGAATTATTTCTATGGGGGTGATAGGGTAATGTGAGAGTGGGATGATATGATATGCCGCATTTTGATTTTTTTTACTATGTGAAATAATTACTAAATAAAACATCTGATATATAGGTGAATATGTAACCTATGAAAACTCAATTAAAATGAAAGCAATGTGATAATGAAAATTCTAGATATAAAATCATTTTAGGTGAAAAGAGTTCATGGACTCATCTAACTCCTTTCCATCTAGATTGCAGAACCAATAGGCTCCATTGTTGAAGTCTTTTATCACTAATTAAGGGACTAACTAGTTAGGTCTAAACTTCTAACCTTTTCCTTTATTTTTGTCAATTCAACTATCAAGCCTAAGGATAAGGTCTCCTACATCGATAGGGTGACCTTAAACATTTTTAGTGTATAATTTTATCATACGATCATAATAAACAATGTGATTATTTATGATGAGAATATATTGTTCATCTAAGAGTTGTAATTAGGCCAGCCATGCCTCTTTATAAATTTTTTTTTATCAAGAAGGACCTAGAAGGAAACACAAAGCCTAGATATTTCCACTTCTAAGGGTAGAATGGCTTTAGAGGCAAACACTAGTGAATACAAGTTTTCCCTTGTGGGAGTCTTAATATTTATCTTATAATCCACAATGATAGATAGAGTTGTATATGCCAATTTCATTTGGAATATCTAACATTTTTCACTAAAATTTACTTTAGGATATTGTTAGTATCTTTAGCTTGACCATTGGCTTGAGGATACTATTGAGAGGTTGAATGGTGTGATATAGAAAACTTTTTACACAAATCATGAACTTTAGGGTTATTGAAAGGGGACTTATTGTTAGTAATGATGACTTGTGGGATCCCAAATTGGTAGATGATTTGATTTAAGATAAACTTTATGATGAATAATCTAGTGATAATTGTTAATGACATTGATTTTACCCAATTGGTGAAATATTTGTTTGCCATGATAATATAGTGATGACCATGAAAAGAAGTAGGGGAGATATTACCTACTAAGTCCAAGCCCCAAGTGAAAAATGACCATGGGTTGATGATGGGATGTAATACCCTAGTGGGAACATGTATCTTGTGTAAAATATGTTGACATGTATCACATGTACGTACATATTCAACCACATCATGGTCTAAAGTGGTCTAAAATTATCCCATCATATGGATTTTTTAGGTAGTCACATGGACACCAAAGTGTCCACCATAAATGATACTATGACAATGAAAAATGACTCTTTCTAACTCTTCCTAATCAACACATTAGAGTAACATACCATTAAAGGCATTATAATAAAGGACCATTTCCAAAATAACATACTTTGATGTGATGATATGAAGATGTTTTTTTGTTGTGATTTGGTGCCTTTGGGTTATGTGTGGTCAATTAGGTAATTGATGATGGTTGTGTAACATGGTGAGGAGCTGATATAAATATTTTATACATAGCATATAAGATTATCAATGAATTTGGTGTTGACTATGTCATTAAATTCCAAGGCTGAATCAACCAAGTAATCAACAAGTATTTATCCCTTAATGAACTTTTGGTTGACATACATCAAATCAAATTTATTGAGGAGTGTAATGAAACACCTAGCCTTCCTAGAGAGAGTAGGTTGGGTTAGGAAAGTTCATAGGGATTGATATATCATGATAACTCTCATCTCTTGATTGATCATATATTTTTGGAATCATTTGGTTGTAAACACTATTTTTAGGCATTCATTTTTTTCTTGAGTGTGTCATGTCTCATAATCGATAAGGGTTCAACTAATGAAATAAATAGTGCATTCTTTGTTGGCATCATCTTCTTGAGCCAACATGTAGGTAAGGGATACCTTAGTTTATCTAATATAAAGTATCAAAGGTTTATCTATATTAGGTTCTATGAGCATAGGGGTAGACATAAGGAAGATTTTTAATACCTTTAATGCCTTCTAATAATAATTTGTCCAAGTTAGGTCACTTATATTTTTTATTAAGTTTTTTATTAGATGAACAATGTAGGCAATATCAATAATGAATTGTTGAATGGTTCATACCTTACCTAAAAATGTTTTGATTCTTGATTCATCTATGGGAGGGAATATTTTTAATATTTCTCATATTTTAATAAGGTCAATATCGATCCCACACTAGGAGATGATGTACCCTATTCATTTTTTGTTGGTGATTCCAAACACATTTATCTAGGTTGAGAGTGACATTGTATTTGATCAAATGTGTTATGATGGTATGTAACACCTCTAAATGTTCTTCACATCATCTTGATTTTCTTAGAATATCATCTATATATACTTCCATTATCTTATGAATGAGATTATGGAATATATGGGTCATGGTCCTTTGATATGTTACCCCTATTGTTTTTGAGACCGAAGGGCATCACAACATAATACAAATTTCCCAAAGATAGTAAATTAGGTATTGATTTTGTCTTCATTATAAATGTGAATTTGGTTGTACCCCAAAAAAATTTCCATGAGTGATAACAATTCATACCACACAAAAGATTTAATAATGATATCGAACAATGGGACATGAAAGTCATCATTTGGACACACTTTATTAATGCCCCAAAAGTCTATATAGATTCTTATTAGTAATGGGGACAATGTTAGATATCAATTTGGAGTAATCTATTAGCTTAATAAATCTAACTTTTAAAAGTTTGATGACATCTTCTTTTACCATCAATGTGACCTTAGACTTGATGAGCCTGAGCTTTTGATTGATAGGTTTTGCATCAAGCATTATAATTAAGTTAGGGATGAATATATCAAGGTTAATTCCTACCATGTCAGTGTAAGAGAAAGTTAAATATATTTAGAGTTATATGAGGAGCTTCCTATGGGCTTCCACCTCTTGCTTAGAGATTGAAGATCTTAACTTGAGAAGTTTGGGATTTTCTTCTATCATGATGTTAATGTCAATTTTTTATTCGATGAGGGAGGTGTATACCTCTTTTAACATGTTAGGGGATAGGATAAGATAAATATCTTAACCTTCCATACTGAATACACCATGTTCATCATCATAGGATAGGTAATCCTCAATGCAATAGTAAGAATTATAATATTCAATTCCAAGGGTTAAGGTGTGTAAATGGGTAAGTGATAAGCCCCTTTTATGGTGGAATGACATGAGGTCATCATAGGCTCATAATAAATCAATAATGGCCTCATAATTCCCAAATAGATCAAGGACCAAGGGGATATCATTCCTTCTAATGTGGGTGATGGTTTGGTTACTAGGATCCTTGTACACAAGAGGCTTCATCCTTACCAAGACTATGAAAGCAGATTTTGGTATCATCAAATGGGGTCAAAGTGAAATGATGAGGTAGTCATAGAATCAATAAGATAAATATTTTCCCTAAGGACTAATTATATGGAAATGAATTTAAATTCCTTATAAACCTCATGCATAATGTTCTTGTATAGTTGAAGGTGTTTGGCCTTAGTCTAATAGACTTTATAAACTTGGTTCATGACTAACTATTAGTTACCCTAGATCCTTAAGTTTTCAATGCATATGCATTTTCGAATGAGCATGATAAATAATAAGACATTTTACTTAGACCCATTATTTGTACACTCAAATTATATATTTAATCCAAAATACATGACCCACCCTTTAGGGGAAATGAGAATGATTCCTTCCCTGGTGCCTGGGTGACATTTGACCCTATCATAGTAAAGGACCCACTAATTTTATATATAAGGGGGATAGTCATCAAGTGAAGTGTATTAGTCTTATGATATCTCAACCATATTTATATTAAAAACATTAGGTAAACCCTATTAGGGTCCCTATATTTAAGACTCAGGAAGAAGATCAGCATGTCTCCTTTGTGAGGTGAACAAAAAAGTTGGTGAAGGTATGAATATCTTAGTTTTATGTTGTGGATAGTAGGAAAGAAATTTTAGGTAGCATTTCTCCCTATCATATTAAAGGACCCACAAATTTTTTAATGAAGGGGGGATATCTTTAAGTGAAGAGTCTTGGTCTTATGATATCTCAACCATATGGATATCAAAAACATTAGGTAGCCCCACTAAGGGTCTCTAATTTTAAGACTCAGGAAGATGATGAGCTCATCCCCTCTATAAAGTGAATAGAAGAGTTGGTGAAGGTACAAATGGATTAGCTTTGTGTTTTATATAGTAGGTAATAACTTTTAAAAACTCAAAGTGTTTTTTTTAAACCTTTGGTCAGGGTAGTTAAGTACCACTAGGAATTCAAAATGTTGTTTACTTAACATTTTATTTAGGGTAGGATGTATGCTATTGTAGTTAGGGTCTTCATTTAACTTAGGGAGTGTGATAGCATAAATAGGATCTCACTTAAATGTAGGAGCCACATAAGCATAGTTATGTAGCTTGAAATATTATGGGTAAGACATGGGCAACATTATTTGTCCTATTATTATATGTATGAAAGTTTGTAAGATTTTGGTGAGGGATTTTCCAAGGTATTCTTTGCTCATGAGGGAAAAAGGGGGCCCTAATTTAAGGATCCTTGGGTAATCATGGGTTTTGATGTTAATCTCTATCTTGCTTACCATCACAGTATGAATTATTTCCTTGAATACTATCATGACTAGGGGAGAAGGAATAGTTTGGTTACCCTTTAACAAGCTTGGAGTGTGATGATAAACGCAACCAAGTGCATGTCAGAGAAGGATGATTGATATCTCTAGAGGTAAAACACCCAATAGATCAAGTACTTTATAAAATTGGTATGACCTTATCATAACATGATTTGCTAGCATGATCCAAAGTGGTTTATAAGTGACAAGGGTAGAATCTGAAGTGTGACTTATCTTTGTACATTTGAACATTGAGTGGTATCACTAATAGTTATTGGAATGGTTGTTATGAAGGGGAATTACCTCATCCTAAAAATCCTTTACCATGCAAATGTTTGGTGGGCTAGCTAATCCCTTTAGGGATTATTAGCCTTTAGGTCTAGAGAAATTGTAGGTTCCCACCCCTCATGGGTCAAATGAGAGGAAGAGGGGAGTGTCTTTCTCCAAGAGGTTAATAATATTAGCTATAAACATAGTGGAAATTATTGAACACATGATTATTTTGGTTTCAGTGGTTCTTTGGGATATTACTATGTATTTTTCTTCTAATTTGTATTTGAATAAAATCTAGGGTATTTCTACGCCCTTCTTTAGGATTATTACTTTGTATTTTATGGACCTAGTAACATCGACCAATTTTGGAGTTTTTTATCCCTTTGGTAGGCATATGTAATCAATGTGTAATATAGGTTACTTATGCATGATTTATTAAAACATGTTGAATGGCTTAGGATCCCTGTGGGATACAAATACCTTTCCTAGGTGTAAGAATCATATTTACTAGAGTAGGGTTGAAGGTATAGTCTTCATCCTATGTATCCAAGGCTTTCCTAAGATCATGTTATAATTGGTCTCTTTCTATATGACATAGAACTCAGTTAATATTATCTTAGGGCCTAAAGTGATTGGGAGAATGATGGTCCTTATGGAAGTATATTTGAGGTTGTCATAGCCTCATAGGGTATGTATGATGAAATAATTAGTTTCCCCATAACCAAGTTTTTATAGGAAATAAAAGGGGATAATGTTGACTGTTGATCCATCATCAACCATTTCTCTATTCACACAATTGTTATAGATCCATACCTATAAAAATAAGGCCAGATATCCCCTCCTTTCCATCTCATAGTCAAGGGGAAGGCTTCATAAATAAAATAAATAACTAGCATCATGTGATTCTTGACTAGGTAAAAACATGTCCAAATCAATGTGGTTGATCTAAGCCTATGGAGGAGGGGTATCACTAGATAAATGTCTCAGCCCTAATGCATCAACCAAGGCCTCCTAATGAATGGGGAGTTCTTGAAAAATTATAGTAATGAAATGCGAGAGACATTTTTGTTAAATGATAGTAACCCAAGGTACTCTCAAGGGCCTCTTCATAAGATAGATATGGGAATTTATGGAAGTCCTCTATCATCTCTTTGTTAAGAGAATGGAGGAACAGGTCACATGACTCTCATTGATCCATGTTGGGTACACTAGTAGAGGAATATAAGACTTACCTCCACCTCATGATAAAATGTTAGTGGACTTGTGTTATTATTTGATGTGCAATAATTACCTTATGTTAGTATTAAAAAGCTTATTCGTATTGAAAGCTTTAACAAATTCAGCCATGAGTTGGTGGAAAGAATATATAGACCCATCAAGGAGGTTTTAATACCATTCAAGTACTATCCCTTCTAGGGTTTTAGGGATGAGTTTTGTAACAATCCCATCCTAAAGGAAGATCTTCCTAATTGTTGTAGCATAGGCTTTGACTTATGTATTTATATCCTAGAGAGGGACCCCCCATATGTTGCCATTGAGAGGTTATTTGAGGTACTTAGCATAAGTATACATGTTATTAAAGTCTATTTTTATCATAGTGGGTATGGAATTAAAATGTGGGGCATTTAGGGGTTGGTGTGGTAACCACTAGAAGGAATGGAGGAGGCTTAATAAGGTGAAGTGGATTAATCTATAAAATAGTTATCTAACTGAGTAGATTTCAAATACATGTGAAAGTAAGTGGGAAGGTTGTTAGATTTAGGAGGTGTATTAGCTTTTTATGGTGGGGTACATGTGGTTTGTATGTAACCCAATGTGACATAAGGTAGGACATATATTTTCTACAAAGGGGGAGTGTATGTGGGAGACATGTAACTCAGAGGTTTAAATAATGATGAATTTTTGGCTAACACATCATTTTTCAATGGTGGATCATAAGTGTATGTTCCTCTCATTGGGGGTTTGAATCGGGGTTTGATAATACAACTAGCCTTAGATGTGTTGGGGTTAGGGTCTCCATGAGTGAGGATATCCCCAAGGGGTTGGTGAGAAACATGGTTTGGTGGGGGTACAAGTGCCTTATATGGTATAAGCATATAAACTTGTTGTTATGGTGTTAGGTGAGTTAGTGATTGGATGAGAAAACTATAGGGATGAGATGATGTAGGATAATTTTGGCTCATCCCCTGACCTAGAGCTTATTGTCTATTCTCCAATTAATGAATACAACTCACTAGGGTGATAATGAGTTGGTTTGGGCCTATTTTGGTGCTAGGCCTAAGTAATTATTATAAAATAGGGGTGGAGGCATGAGAAGGGGTAGTGTGAAGAGGTTGTCTTAGGGAGGAAGACTTAGGGGTAGTGTTCATAGTTTGTACAGGTGGGATAGAGGCATCTTTACTCCTACTAGGAAGGTGTACACTCGCTCTCATATGATTGACCTTGTCCTCTAAGTGACAACTCCTTCCTAGGTAATGATCATATTTAGCCATGCTTTATGCATCTAGGATTTGTAAGCTAATTATTAACATTGTGGACACATGAGGGGTGATCACTCCTCCACTTTTAGGGTTCATATCATTAGAGTCAGGTTGGTTACTCATATTTTTAGATATGTCTCATATTTCTTGAATGGAGACCCCACTCCTGGTTTGAGTGTTAGGATAAGAGAAATCATAGAGTTGGTAATTTATGTTAGTGTTGAAGGTTTATTTGTTGTAACTCATCAATGTAGTCTCACTAGAGTCAAGTTTTATTATCCTATAGCCATCTAGGGAAAGAGATCAAGGTATGTCCAGTTTGAACATATTCTAGGGGTATATGAATACCTATAGAATAAATGGAAGGTGGAGGGAAGATGGATATGGGAGAGGAGAAGAGGAATAAAAGGATATGAAAAGGATGAGGTCTTTCACATTAGGTTCACCAAATGTTATGCACAAAAATAGCACATGTTAAATTGTGCACTTGAATCCTTGAGGTCAAGTTAAGGCAACTGACATAATGGGTGGGGCTATAGATTGGGTTGGTTATTGAGCATAATGGGATTCAAAATGGGTGGTGGAAATGGGTTATCATGATGAAACAAAAATACCTTAGTAACATCTCATTTCTCATTAATAACATCAAACTATGCCAAAATAAAGCTCCAAGGTCATTTAGTTTCTAAGATCATAAGAAGTAAATGTTCCTAATCAATGTTAGGACTAGGGAAATGGGGAAGATCAGGATAAATGAATTATGGGAAAAGGTATACTCTATTGGGTTGGCTATGCCTAGTTAATGTCATACATGAAATGTGAATTATATAAGATAAGGCTAGACCCAAGGAGAAGGAGGTATGAATGGGAAACTAGGCATGAATGATGTTATACTGACATCCTCTATTTTGAAGAGAGATGATGATGGGTTCATCAAGAATTAATTATTGTTCATCCAAGGTAGTCAAATATTCAACAATAATATGAGGAATTGGTGTGGAATGGAAAACTTCACACATTGTCTTGATGTTAATATCAGACTGCATGGAAACTATGGGACTAAGTTCTCTAACCCTACGGAATAAACCATATAATTATATTAGAACTCAAACATCATTTTATCAGAGACTTGGTCAATGATAAACATTTTTTCATTAATTATGTGAGAAGATAATATAAATTTTATAATACTCTCACCAATGGATTACATAAATATATTCATGGAAAACTTAAGGAGATGATAGGCATATCTCCTATTTGCATCAAAGGAGGGAATGTTGAGTATGACATCAATATGGGTACTTGATTATTAATGTTATATTTATTTTATTTGGTGTTTTATTAGTTTATTAAGTTTATTTAATTTATTTATGTCCCATATTAGTTATTTAGTCAATTTCATACACTTTCTAAGAACTTCCCAAAAAATAGCTATAAGTTTTAGCTAGAGTGAAGTTCACTACATGTGTATTTTACTAATATCAAACACATTTACATTCATCCACAAGAGGTGGAACACATTTTTTAGATTTATTTAACTAAAAAAAGTTTTTTTAATTTATATCATTTTCCTATTTTATATAGATTTCGGGTACCTAGCTTGACTAAGTTGAATGAGTTGCTCACTTGCTAAGCAAGGCTTCTTGCATGTTTATCTTTTCAATAAGTCAACCTTTTTTTATTGAGTGTAATTTCAATTATATTTGATTTTATTTTTATAATTATATTTTTATATTACTTAGTTTTTAATAAATTTATTTATTTAGTTTCTACTTTATAGACATAACTTATCATACAAGTAATCTTGTAATATGATTATTTATATAATTTTATACAAGGTAGTGTGGTACAATAGTTACTACTGGGAAACCTATTTGCATGTGTTAATCTCTAATTTTAATATAGGTATTTAGTAAGGAATGCTAGCAAGCATATGTTTTCTATTTTGAAGTTATTCAGTTCAATTTCCTGTCATCAATTGCACTTACAACATAACTAAAAAAAGAGATAATTATTCTAGGATAGATTGGTTAGTAAATATATTCAATTTTAGATTAAATAAAAGCTTGTTTAAAATCCCTCTATACATAAAAAACCTTCAAGAACTCAATGTATGCTAGGATATAAGGCCTAGATAGATATCTTATCATTATTAATAAATCTATGAAAATGTTTGGAACAAGGTAAAAAAATGAAATGTAAAAGGCCAATTCAACACAAAATTCAACAAAAATCCAAGGGAATAGAATAATATTGAGGTTAAATAAAATAAAAGTGAAAATTATATCAATTTTATAACTATATTAGGCTTGTAATTGAACTCAAGGGAGGAAAACACATAAAATATACAACATATAGAAGAAAAGAAGTAATGTATAGTATAAGGATATAGTATAATAAACATTTATTAATGAAACACAAAATGTAGAATAACATAGTTATTTGATGATCTAATCTATAATGTCATAATCTATAATATTAGAGTCATACATGTCACTCAAATTATTATAAAAATTATTCAAAAAGGGTGTAATAGGTATAATCATTACCCCTAAGAAATATATGTGGGAAATTCAATGGAACACATATATAAGCATGCATATGAATATATCATGAAAAAAAAATGATTGGATATGATCCATAGTAATAATGTTTTAATAAATATTGGGACACATATGACTACAAAATGTAGGACTAAATGGTGTAACTATAGGAGACAAAGCTTGAGGAGGTTGTACTAGAGATATAATATTTTAGATGTAGGAGAATTAATAAGTGTTGGAGGTGATGCTTCAAACTTAATAGGAGTCATGACTAAATGTGTTGTAATATATAAATTATCACATGATGTTGAATTATTTTATTCTTACGAAGCACACTATATGATTGCCTATGTGATCTTGGAGCTAAAATTGGTACCTAACATTTAGTGGTGTTTTGAATTTTATGTACTTAATTACCATGCATAAACATGATAAAAATACTATAATATAGAAGGTAGATATCTCATTTTGTTAAGCCATGGGAATATAAGTAATATATTATATTCTCCTAAATTAGTAATAACATAAAACCAAAATATAAGGGTTTTAGGATAAACTATACCTAGAATTATAATACCACCAAGTGGCGTGCAAGTAATACCATCATAACTATGGATTATCATATTTGTATAGAGTAAAACTCACTAAATATATCATTAACTAGATAATAATGACATAATGGTAAGATTTTCACTAGAACCATTGTCAATCAAAATACTTTGTGCTCTAAAATGGAAATGGGAAACATATATGTGAATAGATTAAGGACCATTGTTTGATTTATAATTAAATATCTTATTATGATAGAATTTAATATAAGGTGTTGGCTGTGGAGAAATCAAAACTATGTCAATGATGTTATCAATCTCATGTTTATGTGAAATAGTTTAATAATTTATAGATGTCATCATATGCATATCATCTTGATTTGTATTATTATGAATTAAATATGGATTGGTAAATATATTCAAGCATTGATTAGGTGTTGTGACATTATAATTATAGCTATAAATATGAATAAAGTTTTTATCAATGAGATCTTGAGTCTTATGTATCAATATTAAGCATCAATTTTTAGAATGCCCAAAGGCTATATTATTGTCATAAATTAGTCTGTATTATACCATTTATGAAATTCTCAAGTAGTATATTATTGATATGGATCCCATAAAGTAATAACATTACACTCAAACAATCATTTAAACACTTTGTGAGGTGGGTCTCGTAATGTTATAAACTAGCGAGTGTTCTTATAATCAATAAATATAATCCTATCATCGGTTTTTGAAACTATGTTAACATTTTTAGTCTCATTCTTTTTTTTGAAAATTAGGTGTATCATTAGTATTAGGATTGAACGATTCATTTTCTTGATATTTGGAGGTATTGGATGTAGAATCAAAAGATATATACCTTAATATATTGGCATCCATAAGTTTAATCTCATTGTTATTCAGTGCATGACAAGGCTCATCAAAATACTCATCTGTGTTAAAAATAAATTTGTCTTTAAGTGGAGAAAATGAAAATTTTAAAAATATACTTTAAAGCTCATTTTTAGGAATCTATTGTGACATTTTTTATAAACTTGGATTCAAATTTAAGTACATAATTATGTATATGTTCATTGGGTCCTTTCTTCATTTGATTAATTTGATAAAATGTGATATTTTGACTAGTGTTTATAAAAAAATTCAATAAGAACATATTAGCCAAATCATTGAGTCTATACATAAAACCCACATGTAAAGTATAGAATGAATCTAAGGCATGGCCTATGAGAATTATATGAAATATATTAGTTATAGGTAAACAATATTGTTAAAAAATAAATTAAAGATGCAAAATATGTTCAAACATGATGTGATGGATCCCCATTTCTACTATATGAAGTAAGCTTAATCAATTGAAATGGAGGCAAGTACTAAAAAGGAACTTTAGTAGCCAAAGGGTTGTGTAATATTTAATAAGATAAAACCACATGGATAAGTTTTTTTAGATGTTTTAGATAATTATGAAAATTTTAATCACATGTCATCAAGTTGTTTTTATATTGTAATATCAAGAGATGTACCATTAGGTGTTGTATTAGCATTGGTATGTGTACATGTATAAATCAATGCCTTTTTTATGATTAACATTTGTTATAGTGGAGGCACTATTTATATTTTGTAAATGTTGAAGATAAAAGGGAGTGATACAATAATGTAATAGTGGAGTCATATTGGTAATTGTATTAGTAGTATGAGGAAAAATATAGGGCTTAGGTTGTATAGTAATAAAAGGGTCCACCTAAGGAAGAAGTGTAAAACTAGTGGAGGTAACGAAGTATGAAAAACATGAGAAACACTAACCTCACCACCTAATCTAAAACTAGAGCTTCCATTGACATAAAATATAAAATTTTCTTATAGATAGTTAGGTGGTTTGAGTTGAATCTAGTAAGATATAATGTAGTGTAGACATTAGTATTGTGTGAAGTTAGTTGTTATATACAATCATAATTTTTTTAAAGTAGGTGTATTCATTCACATTCACAATAAAAATAACATAGATATGTCATACTCTAACTCCATTTATTTATATAGATAAAATTATAACAACCTTTACACTTTTATAGATCTCTTTACTCTATACCTCCACACTCTCTACTATATTATCACTCTCTTTTATGCTAATATAATTATCTATAGACTCTCTAACCTTTTGTTCTCTCTTAAATATATCTATCTAGATATATCCTACCTTATTAAAATATAGACTTTTTTATATCTCTTTACTCTATACCTCCACACTCTCTACTATATTATCACTCTCTTTTATGCTAATACAATTATCTCTAGACTCTATAACCTTTAGTTCTGTCTTAAATCACTCTATTAAGATATATCCTACCTTATTAAAATATTAAACTATAAATATTGAATAGATACCTTTTACAACTCAAGAGTCATGTATTTGTAAAACATGCCATTTCTTAATATAGATTATCTTGTGTCACCATAAGTGACCAAACCATACCATGTTTCCTAGGTCATTAGAAACCTCTATCACATTTGATTGGAGATGTAATCTATTGTTACAATAGAGTTATAATTCATGTGGTAAGTTTATGTCAAGTATATATGATGCTAAAGAATATTGTCAAAATTTTCCCAACATATAACTTTGTCCCATCCTCTAGGCAACTCTTGAAGTATCTAAGTAGATACAATCAAAATAAATAAATTACTATAATATCAAAAAATGATTAAAAATTATGTTTCCTAAGTGGATCACCCCTCTTTGGGTATATATTTTTCATATTTGTCTATCATGGCCTTGGATAAGGTTTTTGAGTTCAATAGTGTAGACTTAGCATCCAAGATCTTATACTCCAATGTATATTTTTTCTTGGATATCATAACCATATATCTTAGAGATGGTGAACTCTCTAGTGTTCAGTAGTAGCCTTCATGGCTAGCTATCTAAATTTTTGTTTTATCCACCTGACTATTTAGGAGTGTTTCTCAATCTTCCATTTCCTCAAAGATGAGTATCTTCCAAGTTTATTTTTATTTGTACTCATTTTAAATAGTAATCCATTTTTTCCACTATAATTTTTAATGAAACTTTTTGGTGCCAAAAATAGTAGAAGCATTAATGGGTTATCTTTCCATATCCTCCAATTATTTATTTTGATATTGGGTCTAAAAACGAAAACTAATAGAATATGCAAATTTGGTAGTTGTATCTTCAATGGCTTTTTGAAACTTCTGTACTTACTCTTTGTATTCAATCTTATTTGTTTGATTTCTCCCAAAAGTGGACCCAATAATTTCCCCATATAGTTTTTTATAAATTCAATTTTAAGGAGGTTTTTTTCTATTATAGCCCTAGTGTGGTTGATGAATTTTTCCATGGTTTCCTCTTGTTGTTTCTATATTGTCCATGTTAAATCTAGGTCATACTGTGACCTAACAATAATTAAGGCCATGAGATACATTTTTATTTATTCCTCTATATTTACACACCTCATCATCCAATATATTTTAGCACTCTAAATTATGGTATCATCAACTAATTATTTCTATATAGGTGTGATATTTTCTAGAGCTATAGAAAATAAACAATATGATATTATTAAAAATAAATAAACAATATAATGTAATTTATTTATTTGTGTAATTACACAAATAAATAATAAACAATATGATATTAAAGTGGGTAATTAAAAAAAAATTGAATTGGGAAATTATTGGTAGGAGTGGGTTGTATTGCATGAAAGGTTAATAGCAAATTGGGAAATTATTGGTGGGAGTGGGGAGTATAGTCGAGTCAAGATTTTGGCAGAGTTAATTTGATGGGGGAGTGCAGAGTATAACTGGCATTATTTGTGCAATGTACCTCTACAAATAGAAGAAGGGTTTGTTAATTATTAATTGAGTTAGAGCTGACCAGAGAGGGTTTATGTGCCAATTTGATGGCATTAGGCATTTTGGTTTTTAACATATAAGTATAGTAGCTACTTACATGGGTGATTAAACTTATTTAGAGAGGACATAGAGACTTATAAAAAGGCAGACAAGGAATTCAGAGTTTGATGAAACAAATTTGAAATTAGTGAGGCCCTCTCTAATGAAGTCAAATTTGGGGATACCATATATAGTGAATTTAGAGGTAATTTGAAACCTCATTACATTAAACACAAAATCTATAGCTTTTTAATTGGCAACTAAATCTAGCTAGGAGAACAAAATCAATGTATTATAAGAGATAAGTTAGATAAATAGGAGGGTATCTTGTCATAAGACATTGACTACCATATAAAAATTTGGAGTTATTGAGATTGTGAAAAAATTGGATGCTTCTATTTATTGTATAATCAATACAATGTAGTGACCATATCTTGAAGTTGTCTATTTGTGTTCCATGTTATCATACATGGGTACAGTATTAATTTCTAATTTTTTAACCAATTTACCAACCTAATCTATAAGGATCCTTTTCACTCAGTCTTCATGGCATGGGTAGTGCATGTACATCATAATTTTTTTTAATTGGTTGGTTTAACTTATAGTAGTTACATAGGCAACTGAGTACCAAAACCATACATGCAATTCTAATTTTAGAAGATTGTTTTTTCATTAGTTTCCTCTATTAATTTTGGAGCATATGGGAATTTAACTTGTAATATAAATTAAAATTTCCATTCCTTTAATCACTTTGCGATTAAACCACAGTCTCATGTCCCTTGCCTAGACCTCAAGGCTTGGGTAACATTGTGTGCAAGCCTAATCTATTAATTGCATAGAATCCTAGAAGATGGTCTCATATGGCATATTTGAAAGTTATGCTAGTTCATTAAATTAATGTGGTCACCAAGATATTTTAATTGATACTATATATCCACACATGAGAGTTTATCAATTGTTAGAACAAGTCATCTTATCTCAACATGTTAATAATTTATGCTAGTAAGTAATGCTCAAAGTTACAATAAAGAATTCATTAGCCTATTTTTAGTGTTTGTGAATTCATTAACATTGAAAAGATTTCCATATGTTTAAATTTTTTTGGTTCATCAATAGAACAAGAATAATTTCCATGTTCCATTGCTAAATAATTTATTTAATTATCATCTAGACAAGGAAGGCCCTCAATAAAACATGGATAAAATTAACATTTGTTTATTTCCAGTCATCACGGTCTTATTTTATGCACATTATAGATGACATTTAAATTAAACATAAGTCTACATGATCAAAAATATTTTTAGAATTACAACATGCTCCTATAATTGCAAATAAATAGTATACAAACGCCCCAAAGTTTTCTTATCTTTGTGTATTATAATTTGACCATTATTAATTTATTTTTTTAATTGCAGTAGATATTTTTTATATTAGAAATATAAATGGCAAGGTGCCAGTAATAGATAGTTTATAGCATATACTTTTAAACTCTGCCTCTTGCACATGGTCAACAAAATGAGGATAGAGTAGTTGTTATGTTTCCTACTAATTATCCATTGACAACTGAGAATCCTACAAGTAAAAATTACACAAAACTAACCATAGAGATTAATGTAGAGGTAGAACATCTAATTCTATAGAGTGATGCCTAGCTATATTTCTTGAATTTGAATTACTATAGAGTGTTATGTATCCTATAGATCGATCTAGTTTTAATTTTGTAGAGTGTTCTATATCTTAATTCTGTGAAGTGCTCTGAATTCTAGGTAAGTGCTGAAGAGTGTTGAAGAGAATGAGTTTACATGTATTAGATATTGAGTAAGTTGATTTTTTTAGATTTCTATTTTTTTCTTGAAATGGGAAACTAAATTAATACTAGAATTTAAAACATTACAAATGGTTTAATGTTGAAGGTTGACTATGGATCAATACCATGCATATGATGAGAGAGTAGCCAATGAGAGGAACATGAACAAATATCCATGTCCATGTAATGGCTATCTTGGTGGAAAGATGAAAAAAATAAATGTGATTTATCAACATATAATAAGATATGGGCATAGTGTTATAAGCCCTTGGGGTTATAATTATTATGAAGATATGATAAAATTATAGAGTGAGGGAGATAAAGAGGCAACAAAAATATATTAAGTGGTACCAAACATAGATGAAGAGGGAATAATGTTAGATGAAGAGTTTGAAGTTGATAGAATGTTGAATGAGGGTCTAAATGATGATTGGGCTAAGTTGATGGAGGATGCTTTAAAACCTATGTATGCTAATTTCAAGTTAAGTCATTTGACAACAATCCTTCAAATTCTTAACTTGCAAGTGATGTTTGGTTAGACAAATGAGAGTGTAGATCAGTTATTGGAATTATTAAGTTCATTGTTACCACCTAACTCCACATTGCCAACAAAACAAAGTGAATGTAAAAACCAAATCACTAAGCTAGGCTTAGGGTATGAAAACATCCACACACGTGTGAATGGTTGTGTATTATTTTGTAATAATCTTGCAAGTGAGATTATTATTTTGTAATAATCTTGCAAGTGAGAGTGAATGTTCGAAATGTCATGAAGTGAGGTATAGACAAGGGTTGAAACTAGTTGTGGTTCTTAGAAAGGTTCTTCACCACTTTCCAATAATCCCATGATTACTCTGAATGTATGGGTGTAGAGACATTGCTGAACTTATACAATGGCATGCCCAAAATAAGATAATTGATGGAAAATAATGACATGTTCTTGATTCTAAAATGTGGATGGAATTTGATAATAGATGGCCTGATTTTTCTAAAGATCCTCATAATATAAGCTTGGGTTTGGCTCTAGATGGGGTGAACCCATTCTCAAATCAAATTACTAAATGGTTAACTTGGCCAATATTTTTAATAAATTATAACTTGCTTTCATGGTTATCAACTAAACCATTTCTCTTAATGCTATCATTGATTATACTAGGAAAGAAAAGTGTGTCTTCAAATACAATTGATGCTTATCTAGAGCCATTATATGATGAGTTAATGGAATTGTGGAAAGGAATTGAAGTAAACCAATCTTTAAGGGATGGTAATTAAATCAAATTCACTTTAAGATCTTCATTACTATTTATGATTCATGATCTTCCTGCATATGGCACATTGTCTGGTCTCACTGTCCATAGATACCATGGATGTCCTACTTGAAACTTTAAGGATTTTTTGAGGCACACAAGAAGTTTGCATAAGTGTATTTATTATGGACATCATTCTTACCTTAAAATGGATCACACATATCATCGATAAAAAATGCATTTCAATGGTCAAGAAGAGAATCGTGAAGCACCATTGCTAATAATGGGTGATTACATTGTTGAGAACTGACAAAAAAGAATGTCATTTATAATTGAAATTGATGGGATTTCTAGTAGTAGATATGATACATGTAATGAAAGTGGTGTAAAATAGTTGTGCATATTTTATAAGTTTCCATACTTTAAGGATATAACCATTAGGCATGTTGTTGACTTTATGCATATTGAGAAAAATATAGCCTATGTTATTACAAAAACTCTTTTTGGTGCTTTTGATACTATTTCAGCATGTGAAGACTTTTGACAACTAAATATTCATCAAAATATTTGGGTTAAAAAATATGATGATGAAAAATATAGAAAACCTAGTGCTCCTTATGTCTAGACAAAGGAACAATGTGCACAATTCTTACAATTGATGTCTCAAAGTCACTTTCCCACTAGATATATAAGTAGTAGTATTAGAAGCCAGACTAACATTAATAGCTTAAGAGGCCTCAATACCCATGATTATCATGTCATAATCAAGAATATATTACCTATTTTTGTAAATATATCAAGTTTGGCAAAGGGGCCAAGATTGCTAATTATAAGGTTGAACCTAATATTAAAGAGAATGAATTTACTTGTATTATATCCTTTAAACTTTGATAGTTTGAGGGAGGAGATTGTTAAAGTCCTTTGTCTATTGGAATGAGAATTTCCACCAACAATATTTAACATTTTGATGCATATTTTTATACATCTAGAATATGAACTAGACAATTGTGGCCTAGTAAGAGCGAGATGGATGTATCCTATAGAATGATATATGAAGGTTTTGAAAAAAACTGTTCGTACTAGGGCAAAATTGGAAGGCATCATGTCTGATGGATATTCAATGCAAGAGGCCATGGGATTTTACATAGAATATATGAAGCATTTTAAAAATGTCAATTGACGTGTATAGGATGATGACAAAGATGAGAGATTTGAAGGTGAATTATTAGAAGGCAATGTATGTTTCTTTAGGCTGTCACATCAAGAAATAAGTATGATACATGCCTATATTCTTCAAAACACATCTTCATTCGATACGTGGTATAGGTGAAAAAAATAAAAAATAATTTATTTATTCAATTAAATTTACACATTTATATTATTAATCTTACTATTTGTAAGTTAATATTATATGCAAAAAATATGAAGAAGAAAATCAAACTTGGATGTAACATCAACCTCAAAAGTGTAGACATCATGATTTGATTGGAGGTGATTCTTTTCCAAAATTTGGAGAATGGATTGCTAATGCAATCAGTGATACAAAAGAAGAAGGTCGAGACATAACAACAGAGGAAAGTGATTTTTCAAAATCTCCACATTTATGGGCTATGCATTTTAGTGGAATGTGGGCCCATGGTAGTCATTTAAGAGTGGCAAAAAAAGACAAAGGAAAGACAAATTGTGATTGTGTTGTTAGTGTTGAATTTCTTCATGAAACTGAGAAGAAATTTTATGTTTGATTCATCTAGGAAATTATTCAAGTGGATTTTGATGAAAATAGTCCTATATTATTAAAATGTAAGTGGATCCAACCATTTGCAATATAATTTGTTGAGTATGGATTTATACGTGCAAATACACAACATTTTTTATTAGAGACAGATGAGCCGCATGTTTCCACTCTTAAAATTAACCAATAATTTTTAATTGATTATGTAAAAAGCCTAGTATGGTCATGTGTCATTCAAACAAAGTCTTGTTCAAAATGAAAATTCATGGAAGTTATCGATATAATGTCTGATGGGCAATATGTTAATTTATAAGAAACATTCAAAGAATTGGATGAAGATGATGATGGAGTGTTTGAAGAAGATATTTTGATTACCAATGAAGATATTGGGAGAGAGAATGTATTTCATGTCATAAATGAGGATGAGGAATAAAATCAGATAGATGTAGACATGAGTGATCAGGATTATGATCTTGTTGGCAATGTAAATGATTATGATCATGTTTTGTCACCTTAATTAGCCTATCACCTTAAATTTTTATCTTGTCACCTAAACTTTGGTTATATGTATGGTGTAATTTATTATTGAATGTAATAAAGATTTGAGTATAGGTGTGTTTATTCACTATTGTTTTATTGATACATTTTTTAATGTAATCATCATTAATCTATTGGTACATTATATACAAAACCTAAGATGTTCACTATTGATTTAAAGTGTATTTAAAGTTAGGTTCAATCATTCTTCTTAGTTTTCTTACTTTGGTTAAAATTAATTGTGTTTAGTTAGAATATAATTTATTTTATGTCCTATATGTTTTATAGATGCTAAAATTTTCTAACTTTTCTAGAACTACTAGATATGAAAAGAAGCAAGCAAGGTCTAAAGGTATCAAACAATTCAAAAAGATACCTATGAATGTAAACAACTCTTTAAAATTCCTGGCAATAAATTTTAGTCATTTCTTTGATATTTGGATAGCTTTAGTTTGTAATATAACTTCTAGCCTCCACATGCATTGAATATGCTTGTGTGAAGGAAACAATAATGAACATCTATGATTTAATAATACATATAGATATCTTAACATCAAGTGAACAAAATATTTAACCTATACTATTAAATAATTTATATGAAAAGACAAGTAGAATTATTGTTATACTTTAGTACTATCATATTGTTTTGGATCATGCGATGTTTTACTACTTCAATTCTCCCCCTTTGACATCAATGGCAAAGGTTCTATTCAATTAACCCCCTGACTTAAATCTCCTCATCAACTATAGTGAAAAAACTTTAAAATATTGGAACTAGTTTAAGAGGTCAATGATGAATTATAAGACCAAAATCCTCAAGGTACAAGGGTTCCATACTTAGGCAAAATTTTGAAAAATGATAACCCCTATGTTATAATATCAAAAAATTTCCTATTTTCATTATCATAACTAGCCTTGAACCCAGTGACTAAAGCCATGATTCATATGCTAAAAGTCTCTCTACCTGACTAAGCCTCCTCATTAAAAACAAAGAAATGATCTCTTAGGTATAATTGATATTGAAAACTAAAACTAAGAGATTACAAAATTAGAAAAAATTTCAATATTTTCAATAAAATGATATTTAAAATATTGTATTCATAATATGCCCCTTTATTCCCACCTAAAATACATAAAAAATCTAATACCGCACTACCACAACAATCAACAGAGGTATGTACAAGATGGCAAGACATATATGTCAATATACAAATGCTTACCACAATACTGTGGTAACCAAATATGAATAGCATGAGGTGGTAGTGAGAACATGCTAACAACTAAAGTAAACCACAGCCCCACAAGGGGTAAATAAGGACACTATAGTATGGTGGTGAACAATCACGTAATCGCTAAAATTAACCTGCCATCCTATGGGAGTCTAAAAGGGTGTATACAAGGTGGTGGTATGAGACTATCTAACCCATTATCCCATAGCAATCAAAGTGAAGGTGTGTGGTATAGTATGGAGAGTAAAATGCTAACTCTACCATATCGCTACCCCATAGTGGCCTTGATATGATAGAGTAGTATTGTGGTATAACCTGTCAAAGCATTTAAATCATCAGTGATAATCATTACACCTATAAACATGAACTATTTGATTTCCCAAGATTAAAGGCATGTATTTAAATTTTAAATATGGATATATTATGAAATATTTTACACAAATTGACATTAATAGTGAGATGACTGAGTTCAATAACAAATATACTTGGGATTCAATGCCATTTTTACAATCATTCACACAACTCAATGTACCAAAGGCAAGGGAGTTTAAGGAAGAAGAATCTATAGCTATCATTCATTGGGTAAGTTCATGGAAACCCTCTGTATCAAGTGTATAAGAACTAAATTTGCTCAATTATACAAGTAAACACTTATAGAAATCAAGGAGGAGTAAATTATTCATCATGCCACCCAAAAGAAGTGAACTTGTGAGTAAGAAAGAAGAATCCACAACCTCTAAAATGTAAAAGAGAAATTTACAACAATACATACTTGATGTATTATCTAATTTAATAAACAAGGGATTCAAAAAGGTGTTTAGAGATGTAGCTCATGTATGCAAAGACCCAATTATTCTTATCTCAAGGTGGGATTTATTTTGGTACTTCTATGATAAGAGGGATGGTAAGATTCTAGTTTCAAATCCTTGGGCCTTAAACTTGACTAAAATAATAGTCTTAAATGTATTCATAGATGTTGAGTTTATCAAATTACTATCAAAACATTACCACCTGACTACTAGGATTGTAAAAATGTCAGATGGCTCACCATTAGTGATATTGACTAAAGCAACAATTGTAGAGTGTTTCATGTTGAATAAGCAAGTCATCACCAAGATTTACCTAGATAAAAGTGAGGAAGACTATATGAGATTGAGAGAAACCTATAGGAGTGATGAACTTACTCTGCACATGAAAAAAGGTGAAAATAATAAAAGGATACCTATTTCCCCTTCCAATAATGAGCCATTTACCATGGAATACTTTTATGTCTATTTTAAAATAACTTATTTTGCTTTGTGCCAAGTGCTTGGGATTGATTCTTAAGAGAATAGGCCAATCAGTCTCAAGATGATGGAAATGAGGATTCAAAACCCTAAAGTGAATGTTAAGTATGACTTTGCTAATCTAATTGAGAAAGGGCTACATGAGGGATTCTTAAAAGTGAGAGAAAACCTAGCCTCTATCACTTTCAAAAATTATTCCTTACTGTGTCATTTAATATTGTATTAGAATAGAGATAAATGGAATACAAGGATGTGCCTGGGGATGACTGACCATCAAGGAAATAGGTTACCTGTGCAACATTGGTGTTACATCTGGGATAGCAGATGTAGGAATAATGATTATGTGACATTTCATGATGATTTTGTAGTAAGGGTTGTGGCCACTTTTGGTCACATTTCACCAAGATTTCCCATTGAAATTAGAGAATTATTAATACCCTTAGCATTAAAGCCAGAATAGGAACATACCCATAATTTTGGTGATTGGTTCTTTTTAGCGGACCAAATATTGATAAGAGTTTATGGGTGTCCTCAAGCCCCACACATTCTACCTAAGTTTGTTTCCCTTCAAATTACATTTTCAGAATTTATGTGGTAAATTCTATGGAAGGAGCAAGATGTTATGAAGAGGTATAAAAAGGGGGCATTCCTTCCTAACTTAACTATATGTGGGGAATTGTCCATTGGGTCTAATACTCTAGAAGAGCTAAAAAGTTATTTGAAGGTAAGGTATTATTTGAAGTCATGATGGGAAAGGGTCTTTAACCTTGAAGGGCATATAAACTTTATAAGGAAAAAACTACTCACTAGAGTAGGATTACCCATGAGGTTGATTATGAAGATATAATAAGAAATTGCCTTCTCCCTCATGAAGTGTTTTAGAGGAAAAAGAAATGGGAAATAATAAAAATATTTGAGGAAGAGAATAATAATAGAGACACTTAATTCCTATGTTTCTATGTGGAAGAAGGGGATCCTCTTAAGAGGATAAATTTGATAATTGACAACTTTGAAAGGTTGTATGTTCAGATAAAAAAGGAACTTGATGGGTAATCTCCAAAACCCACCAAGTTTTCCATCAAGACGCTGAGTGATGTTGTGATTGTAGAACCCCTTCTAGACACTATTACAGTATAATCAAAATTACCTTCAGAGCAACCAGAGCTTAAGAAGCAAAAGACATAAGAAGTACCCCTCTTAATGGCATATGAAGTAAGTAAACAGGTGGGGGATACATAGGAGGTATCCAATGTGCTAATTAATTTGAAATATGATGATGAAGTGGATCATCCACTCCCTAAACTTACAACTAAGGCTCATAGACCAGATGAAAGGGTGGATGTGCATGCACATAATGATTAAGAGATGCATGATGATGAAAGAGTGGTTGTTTCTCTTAGGTTTATTGAAGATGATGAATTTATCCAGACCCTTGATTTTAAATATTTTTAGATCAAGTTGAAAATGAGAGAATTTGAGGAGAGACTCTAGATTTATAAGATGGGTACTGAAGAGTCCCAACATGATTAGATTGTTGCTCAAAACTTTGAGGAGCTTAGGATCAATGAAATCAATTTTAACCCATAAGAGGCCAAAAAATTGGTATTGGAGAGCAACATACTAATCATTCTTGGGATGGAGGTGAAAAATATATTATTACTAGATCAAGTAAGAATCCAAGAATATCCCATGTTGATTTTTAAATTCAATTCAGATGAGGAAATGAGTGTCATAGGTTAAAATCCAAAAATTGAAACCCTAGCCTTTTAGACAAATCTAAAAAGAACAAAAAAACCAAGATTGTTTGATTTTATAAAAGAAATGAGAGGGAATACCATCGTAAAGACACATCAGCATTAGAGGTAGCTACTATGACAATGTACTCAACAATGTTTACTAGGTTGCAGTTAAAGGTATGGATCTTAGATTGGCAATATATGAGAAAGCATAGACCGATTTGAATGATGAAGTGAATAGGTTATTCATATAAAATGTGAAATTGAAAGAGTAGTTGAAGGGAGTAGGTCCTTTCCAAAGCATATAATTAATAGTATACCATCCCCCTACCATCTAGACTGATATAGGTGCAATCACTATTGAAAAAGTAAATGTGCTAAAACAAGAAACTGAGAAGTTGAAAAAGACTAATGAAGAAACAAAGGAAGGAGAAAAGAGACAAACCCATAGGGTATGGGAAAAGATCTTGGACCATAGGGTTAAATTAACTATGGAAAAATTAGAAAATGTGTATGAATGTTATGTCTCCTTGTCAAAAGCAGTTGATCAGATGAAGGCCCATGTACCTATATTTGACAACTTATTCAAGAAATGGAAACCTATACATCACACCTTAATAACTTTATGTATATTTTTAAAAATTAATGTGTAGGCCCCCATAGCTTTAAAACCTGCTAAGTAAATGGTTTAAATGGTCATATATTAATTTCAATACATATCTGGAGAAGACCAAAATATCAAGGCAAGAATGGATTCATTTCACACACTAAAGTAGTGGTTTGTGCCTAAGATACTAAGGGATGTTGATCAAATGAAAGGATCCAAGGATTGGATAAATGGGTTTAGCCAAATTGTTCCCAACTACCTCATTTACAAAAAGATGGTGAGATAAATCTTCATGGCCTCAATTTGACCTTGGATAGAATAATTATACTAGATGTTGGATACTCAAAATTCATCACAAACACCAGATGGTTATTAGATAGTAGATGGAAGAGTCACTTGGCCAACACACAAAAAATCTAGGAGTATAAATGGCCTCATGATTACATAATGTACCAATGGGAGTAGACATATCTAACTCCCCCAGAAGAATAGGCCTTATAGTGAAGTACCAAGCCTTGGAGATACTATCATGGAGAGAGGAGATTTTTAGATCTGAATGATCATGATTACCTTATGATGACCAATAGACTTAGGTATCTTGTGACTACTCTGGGCTTCAGCATCTGATCATTTCTCTTCATTTCTCATATTTCATTATGTTTATGTAATATTATGTAAATAATAATAATTAAGACTTTTTGATTTATGTTAAAAGTGGGTGATTAAAAAGACACTTTTTAACATGTAATGGGCTGAAGCTTGCCACTTCCCTTACTCACCTATAAAAGGGAAACCAAGACTGAATGATAATCATCAGTAGGGGAGTCAGTCAAGAAAAAATTTGTAAATGTATTGTAAAATATTTTTTAATATCAACAGAATGAAGTTATAATTGATGGTCAAATTTTGGTTTCAATTGTTTTTTGAAGTGAATTAATGAATGTTATATTTCTGTCTCTAGTTTGATCTTTCCTTATTATTTAAATCAATATATCAAGGGTATATCTAGTTTATCAAATCACATTTATTATCTGTGTGGTTAATTTACTAGTTCCTTCAAGGAAGGATTAAATTCCTTTAAGTAAATCATAGTAACCTAGGAAGAATCATTGGGATCAATAATATACAAGGTATAAATATCCCAAGTGCCAAACAATTTGAATTTTAGATAAAAAGAGGACACATATCATTTTACATTTTGACTCCATTACCCAATAAGTAAAGGAACTGATCAAATTTATAATAAAAATAATATTTAAAAAAATCTCATTTATACATTTTGAATTTTTGTAGTAAGAGTAGGAATAGGAGTTAGTTTTTATCTATTTCAAACCCTCATGCTAGTGTGAAATAGATTATGAGTGGATGAATAAGTTAAAGAGATAGTAATTAAATAAACCCTCTAAATTTATGTGAGTATATAATATGATTAATTATCACCATTTAGTTTTGGAAGAGTTTATATTTATTGTTGATCAAGGTACACCAACCTAGGCCTAGCAGAACTTGAAGATCAAGGAATTCCAACCATCTTGGTTGATTTCATTCATTGGCCAAAACATTACTAAACCTAATCATAAAACTTGGCATACTCTTAGGGTTTAAAATTTTGGGAACCAACACCCTATGACCAAGATACAAAACTAGAAATCTCCTTATAAAGACCATAATACTAAGAAATCCCAACAGTGTTACAAAAGCTTTCATGTTTTCTGATCATTTTAGGGTTTTATGTTTTATTTCCCTAGAAACCATTTCTTGAATGTTAAATCTAGATGTTTATAATCCATCATAAATGGTCAATTTTAATGAGTTTTTTCTAAAATAAAGAGCCCATTAGATGTCCAAAATCTAATATTTAAACTCATATTCCATTATTGTTCTACTAATTCAAGTTGTTGATTTATACATTATTATTTCTTTAGATTTCAGGAAATGAGGAAAAGGACTTTGAGGTGTAAATTAGATGATACAGATCATAATGCTAAAATTTTAGTGATATATTATGAGTGCTTTCATAGAGAAAATATGGCCAAGAATAATGAATATTTATCACATCTCGGTTTGACAAATAGGCAAGTTGTAAATCCATTAAGTAGTATATTATTTGTTTAATAGTGTTTAATGAAATTTTATAGGCAAGAGTTTTATGTATATAAGACATAATATGATATATATATATATATATATATATATATATATAGGTAAGAAAAAGAGTGAAAATAAAATGAGAAGAAAAAACAAAAGGAAATAAAAGATACAGTGCCACCAACTCATAAAATTCAACACATTTATGAATCAACAAATGCAGTTGGTGAAAAGAATAGTTGTGATGATGTGTAGTTTGATATAGCACATGGTGATGTGTAGCCTAATATATCACATGATGATGTTTAGCTTGATATAGCACATGGTTATGTGCAACATCATGATGATCTCTTAGCACAAATTCTAAGAGAGATTATTGAAAAATATGAGGGCAAAGGAATAGTAAGTTTGTAGATTATTTATTCAAGATTAAAGGATGTGTTTGAAGTGAAATATGAAGAGATTGGTAATGATTTACCTACTCATGCCACACCTAAAGTGGAAAAGGAGCATGAAGTTTTGATTAATCAAATTAATGAAGAGAGACCACTTGCATCTAGTGTGCCTTAAAGTGCACCTGTTGCATTTACAACTTTTGATGGAACTAGTGGATCAAATAGAAATATTGGTAGTGGTTTAATAGAATATGTTTGATTTTTTTTTAAAGACAAATATTGAGTCAAGATTTATACAGATCTATAGAGAGGAATGCAAAATAAATAAAATTAGAAGGCAATAATCCATTCTTGGTTGAGGTATCAAGAGATGGTGAGCCCATTGGGCCAAATGTTTTAAGGTGAGCCTCTGAGTTAGTTGTAAGATGTAGGGCCCATTTGGATATTTAAAAA
The DNA here is from genome assembly GCA_037957365.1 of Torreya grandis. Classification (NCBI taxonomy): domain Eukaryota; kingdom Viridiplantae; phylum Streptophyta; class Pinopsida; order Cupressales; family Taxaceae; genus Torreya; species Torreya grandis. The sequence continues at coordinate 27,381 of JARHVA010001545.1, read as the reverse complement.
TAAATTTTATAGAGCAAGATCCATGAAGTTTGGAAAATGTTATACAAAAAATGGAAAAATCTTTTGAGACTATTGGTGGACAAATCTCTATAAAATATTACAAGTAAAAGATGAGACTTTTGATGAACAATTTTAGATACAATTGTAGAAAAAAAATCATGGAGGGAAAATAGAGGTTAGACTCCACTCTATCTCTCAAATAGTGAGAGGAATTGAAAGAAAATATGTGTTTCAAAGAATATTTGACAAAGAGTAATAGAGGCAAGAGAGCAAGAGATAATGTGAGGGTTGGATATACATTTGGATAATGTAGGTTATAGGTCAAAATTGACAAATTTGGAATAAGTGTATGGCTTTTGGTTCAATTTCTGTTGTGTTATTTATTTTGAATTTTTATTAAACTGAATATGTGTTGAAATTGACATTGTATTTTAGGTGGAAAATAGTAATAAAGAAGTAGGTGCAGAAGATATTGTGAATTATATTGCACCACTAGATCCTAATAAATCTAAGAGTAGGATGATGTGGAATTCTAGTTTATCAACAGAGATTTCATAGCCATATTTTAGATGCCTAGTAAAAGTATCTATAGATCATGTCAACTCATATGAAAGGTACCAACATGTAATGAGTTGCATATACGGTCTCATTAAGAAATTTTCATAGTTGGTTACCTCTGTTAAGCCTATAGTTTTTACATGGAATGAGCATAACTCTAGGGATTCATATGAGGTAAGAGGCTCTATTGATCTCATTTCTTCTTGTTTGGAAATTATGTATATAAATTCCTCTTAATATGTAGATTGAAATCTAAGTGTAGGATAATCCAACCCAGTTTATATATTATTGGAGTGATCCAGAAAATGTTCTTTTGGATAAATTTATAGCTTGCAATCTTTACTTGACTATTGAATGCTTTGTATATTTTTTTGCATGATGGTTAAACCACATGCAAAGCAATTTTATCAAAGTAACATGAAAATTAAAATTCCTTGATGTCAATAGATCTGTTGATATTAATAGTGATCATGATGAACTGGACAAGAATGTGCATTACAATCATAGTTATACTGAAGTTGAGGTAATATAATAGTTTTTGTCAATTATCTATCCCAATTTTTTGTCATTCTTCATGCTTAAAATGTTATTTTGGACAAAAAATTATAGCTTTTACATTCTTTAAGTTATAACTTAATCTATCCCAATGTTTTTCATTCTTCTTTTGGACAAAAATTTATAGCTTTTGCATTATTTAAGTTGTAAGTTAAAATTATCCCAATGTTTTGTCATTCTTCATGCTTAAAATTTTCTTTTGGACAAAAAATTATAGATTTTGCATTCTTTACTTGACTTATATTAATTTTTTCATGATGATTAGACCACATGTAGAGAAATTATATGAAAGTAGAATGAAAAAACAAAGGCCCTATCAATAGATCTCTTTGCAAAGCTACATAACTTCATGTTAATGTTGATAGTGATTATGTAAAACTCAATGAACATGTGCATGATATTCATAGTAGTAGTGGCATTGAAATCGATGTGAGTGCTATGAAACCACATGAAATTAATTAATATTCAAGTAATGGTTGTTTTATTGTGTAAATAAGGGTAATCATTACCTATGTGATAAAAGTTGGTTAGAATAGTAGTGAAGTGTAACTAGCTAGTATACATAGATTATGGAAATAAGGGAGAACATATAACTTGCATTATATGGAATCTTAGAGCTTAGTTGTAATAGAGTGCATACATAAATTTTGATAATGCATTAGTGAATTATGTTTGGGGATGTCATGGTCCTCAGTTGGGGGGACTTCATTGCCAATCCATGTCTCTTTCTAGAGTACTCGTACATTCTATCACTATTGTAGTCTTTCCCTCCATTTGTTTGTACCTCACAATGGGTTAGTTTTTTTTTTCAAATTAAAATATTACTTCTTTGTTATTTGATAGAATAAAAAAAAGTACATACAAAAACTAATTTTTTCCAAGACATAAGACATTACATACAACTATCAAAAACAAAATACAACACTTTTCCACCGATGTCAAAAATTAATTTTTCTAGGAGATAACACTTTGAGAGAAGGAAAAGACAACCAGATGACAATAACATTGACCCTGAGAAGAATAACAAGTCTAGACCAGAGTTAATTAGAACTTTTTTACTCTTTTCAAACATTTTGACTAGAAGTACCATTACTATCACATGAACCAACTTCATTTTTAGTTTATCAAGGGATGGTATCTCCAACCACTTTGGTTATTCCTACATAAATTAAGAATGTATTGGAAAATGTATTTTTGATTAAAGGACTACAGTCAAAATCAAATCATAGGTGGAAGTAATTACCATAACCAAAATATCAAACCTTGTGTATATAGATTTAAAATGATGGGACAAATAAATCTAATACAAAGATCAAACAAGTTGTAGGGATACTTCTCATAAGAAAACATCCCCTATTAGCTTAGATAAGTTAAAGATTTTTATGTAGGAATTTGCTTGGATTTGTTTGTGTAAAAAATTATTTTTTTCCATAAGGAAGTTAAATCATTACCTATTGCGGCACAACCTCATATGTTGGTGTTTTTGGCATTTTTAGGAATGGAATTTCCTTGCAATCCTATTTTTATATTGATATAACTAACCAAGCATGATGTTTTATGTAACACCCTTGAGAGGCTCTCCTTTTGAAAAAATAGTAGCATCCAAAAAGATATCCATAATCTCCTCAAATGAACATATCATCATTGGCCATGTATCATTATGATTGATACAATATCAAGTAATAGCCATCAAATGACCTCAATATGTCATTGTGTTACATAAAATAGCTAAATGCCTATAGTTCACATATGACCCATCAAAAGATATCACAACTTGAAGCTCATCCACAAAAGTTTTTCTTAGAACCTCTATTCCAAAAACTTTAATAACCTCAATAAAGTGATTACTTGTTATCTTTGTATCATCCACATCTTCATGGCACATAACTACTAACATATTGACACCTTCTATATCTAACATCCATTCTATATCAAATAGCAGGAAGTTACTTTTTGTTTAATATATCAGGGGCATGGTTTCAGGTTTCCTATTATCATTTTCTAGTTTATTATAAATGTTTATCAAATGCCTATCTTTGTGTTATCAAATATTTTATATTTCAATATAATGTGTATTTTTTTGTTTTTACAAAAATGTATTGATAAATTCCAAGAAGGGGATAAACTTTGGGTGTTAGATCCATTTGATATTGTTGTTGTGGGAATTGCGGGGATTCACTCACTATCTATTGTACATGGAGTCAAATTGAAAGGAATAGAAAATGCAAATGTAAATATTTTAAAGGTCTCAAGTAATATACCATGGACTTATCCATCTAAAAGAGAAAGAACAAACCTTAACATGGTGGCCACTAAAATAATTTTAAAAAATGACATATTTGATGTTTATCATGTACTAGTTGTTAGACAACTTGGCCCACTACTATATGCATTAGTTTGAATGTGTTATTCATGGATATTTATCAAGGTGTATTTTCAAGAGTTGGAAACTCTTAGACTTTGACATTTTTGATTATATATATAATCTTATAGTTCATAAAAATTACATTATATTTTTTATTTCAGATTACCTTTTTATGGTGATGTTGAATCGATATTTTAACTTCTAGCATATTGTAGCTTGTTTGTATATGTAATATTTTTATTTGATTTTATGTTTTAATTCAAGTTTAATAATATGTCTATTTATGCATTATATAATTTATGGTATTTAATAAATTATTCATATCATATAAATAAAAATTTACTACTAAACTAATAGTAAATATAATGATTATGCAATTACTAAATAATGTATCAATATACTACTAGTTGACAAAAATCAGTGAATAAAAACAATTAAATAAACTATCAAATGATGGTGATTAAAAATTAAAATGATTAAATTTACTACCAATTAATGGAAATCAGTCAATTAAAATGACTAAATACTACTAATTGATGTCAATTAATAATTAAATTTACTAAATATACTACCAATTGATAGAAATTAATTAATAAATATGATTAAATATATGACTAGTTGATGGCAAAATAATGATTAAAATGACTAAATATACTACCAATAGATGGAAATAAATTAATACAAATGATTAAATATAATACTAATGGATGGAAATCAATGAATAAAAATGACTAAATATACTATAAATTGATGATAATTAATTATTACAATGACTAAATAAATGACTACCATGACTAAATAAATAACCAATTAATAACAATCAATGACTAAATTCACAACTAAAAATACTACCAAATTGATCAATCAAAACAACTAATAAATGACTAAAAATGGTTTAGTCATAAATTTGGTCACATTATAAATTATTTGCAATAAACTACTAATGGTTACGTGACCAAGCTTAATCATTTATATGCAATTTCTAGTCATTTATTGTTATTTTTCCACAAGTGTTATTCTCATCTTCATCTTTTATTTTTTGCTCCTCTTCCTCCTCTTTTTTTATTTTCCTCCTTCTATTTACTCCTTCCATTTATGTTGGAATTAAAATGACTAATATTGGGGGGTCGAATCAATCTTCAAAAACTTTTACAACTTTACATTATCATTCATGAACTATCAAAACAATATAGTAAACTAGCAACACATTAAGAGCCATGAGCATGAGATAAGATCATAATACATATAATACTTATCTAAGCAGGAAACCCTCAAGGGGAATAAAACCTAATGATTATATAAATGGACTAAAATCCTATAAGAAAAACATCAATATTTAGTGATATATAATGTTCCTAGTAGATGGGTTGATGAGTAAAGCAAATTGAGGACTATGTGTATGACTTATAATTCATATTTTTTATGTCAAAATAGTGTGCTTGTAGGTTAAAGATGAGCAAAGAGGTTTAGGTTGATCTAAAAAGGATGTTTGAGATGCTTTATGGATGAGCAAAGGATATATGATGTCTATGTGAGCATGGTAGTTGATATAAGAGGTAGATCAGAGTTTGATCTATGTAGACAACCCCATGGTCAGGTTGTTGTTGTTGTTGTGATAGATATATTATATGTTTTCTGGCTATATATGAGTTAAAGAGGATCTAAGGAGTGTAATGATCCAAAAGGTGGTTTTAGATGCATTATAAGTGTGTGAAGAAGGTTGTGTTATCAGATGTCCATCATCAAGTGTTGAATAAATTAGTTATAAAGTGGAAGTGTTTATTTCAAAGGAGGGTCTAAAGGACTTGATCTTCCTTAGGGATAGTGTCTCTTTGTGAAACATGTGTTTCACTAAAGGTCTTTAGTCATGAGGACTTGATCACGGTTTTGACTCAAAAGGACTTGAACAATAGGTGCTAAAGAGGACTTGATCATCTTAGGGCTAGGTGTTCCTTGTGGAATGGGTGTTTCACTAAAACTTGGTCAAAAGGACTTGACCAGTCTCTAGTTTTTAATACCTCATAGGAAAAGTATTCCAAGTGTTTGCAGGCTTGAGAGTGGGTTTCCCATGTAGATGATGTGTTGATGTGTTGTATGCTCTTGTTCATGATTTGGATGAATGTGCTTTGATTTGGATGAATGTGCTTTCATGTTTATGTTTCTAGATCAAGTTGATGTATGTTGGAATGGTTTTGAAATTGAACATGCATTTTTGTATATTGATTCACCCCCCCCACCTCAGTGGCTACTTTCAACAATTGGTATTAGAGTGGGTCTTTTGGAGGAAGCTTAATAACTGGAAGGAGATCTTGAGTTGGTATAAAGATGGCTAAACAATTGAAGAAAGAAAATCAATAGTGGAAGTTGTGATCAAGGCACTTGAAGATCAAAAATGTATTTTGAAGAAAGATGCCAAAGAGGATGAGAATTTTATCAATGATCTCAAGATTTAGCTAGTAGATGCCAAGACAATTTTTTGTTCAAAATAAAAGTACATCATGCTTGACAAAGAAACTTACCATAACAGTAGAGAAGATGATAGAGAGGAAAAATAAGTTGACTTAGAAGCTAAGCTCATGAGTGCACTTGGTGAACTAAGAGAGTAGAAGAAGAGGAATCATAAAATGAGGAATATGATCAAAGGTCTCAAATCATAAGTTATTTATCTTAAGGGAAGTTTTCTAGGCATGTCCAAAAAATTAGAAAATAGGTATAAAAAATAAATCAAATCTATTTAAGTACAAGCGTATAGATTTAAAGACTTGCTAACAATGCCAAAGAGGATGAAGAGAAGATCAGTATTCTTAAGGATTAGTTAAGGACTACAAATTAAAATCTAAAAGCAAGAGAATATGAGTACACTCAGATAAATATTGAGATGGGGTCCTTGAAGAGACAACATGAGCTTGTTATAGTCAAGTTGGATAAACTTGATAAGAATCATGAGAATCCTAAGTATGTTAATGAGAATACAAGCTTTGAAAGTAATGTAAGACGGTTTGTTAGACAACTAAATGTTTCAAGGTATGCTAGTCTATTCCATGGTGATTATTATACATGTAATGAGTATGGTTATAAAGCTAAGGAATATATAAGGAAGTCAGTAAAGAATGAGTTCTCATGGAGCCTTAGAAGAAGAAACAATTTGTCTTGGAGAAATAATATCTCATAACAGTCAAGAGGTATATTGAATGATATTGTTTGCTATAGTTTCAATAAAGTATGAAATATTACCAAATTCTAAAAAAATAGTTTGAGTATGAACTCAAGTTTTGACAAGAAAAAAGATGCTCCTAAAAGTCACTCAATATTATTGAGAGCAAAAACTATGAAGGATGATCATGATCAAGGTGGACTACCTACTACATCAAAGAAGGAATTAGATATGAAGATACAAAATTTGTCTTCTATCCAGATAAAAAAGGAAGATCACAATCATCATCAAGAAAAAGGTATGAATGATCTTGATTGTTTCAAATGTCATAAAGTTGGTCACATTGATAGATACTTCAAGAATAGGATGAATGAGTTCTCAAATCAAAACAACGTATATGGAGCTCCTAGTATGTAAGGAAAAGGTCACACATGGGTTTCAAAACCTAAGTCTATTAGGATAGATAAATTTAAAACCAAGGATTATTTGTTTGTCATGATAGAAAAAAAGGAAAATCAAGAGTTTATGTTGTCAACATTTATTAACAAATTTGAAGCAAAGAATGAAGTCAAGCATCAATTCAAAATCAATCAGATGATAAGGTAGGATTGCAAGTTAGAGAAAGATATGAAGATATAGGAGTCTCCTAAGTTTTGGGAATTTTAGTCTATATATGTCAAATGGGTGTCTCTATCTAGGCTTTAAGGAGACACTTTTTAGTCAGAGAAATCTTGGTGGTTGTTAGATATTATTTGATGAGAATATATGAAAATAAGGTGTGTTTCAAATATCTATCTACATTTTAGTTTGTGGTAGATGTCAAGTGAGCCTATAAGTTGAAGGCCTTTATTCTAGGCCTATGTCCTAGATCTTGCTAGCCCTATCAAAGGCTTATTAAATAGTTTTGTATGCCATAGAAATTCATAATGTTCTGAAGATGAGATGTCTTTATATAAGTGTTGACTATGACTGGACAGTATTTGAAGATTTGTTGAAGATGTCATGATACAAGTGTAGCATGGAGTTAGGGGGAGCATATGTGAGATGTTCCTATCATGGTAGAAGAGTGAAGATGTCTACTATAGGTGTGAATTCAAGAAAATTGAAATGATGACTTGATCAAACCAAGTCATATGTTTTGACAAGGTAATAAATTTTCATGCATGAGCAAAGAAAGCTTGTGAGTTTTGTAGGAAGATAGGTCCAAGGATTAATAAGGCTTAAGAATAAAGGAGCTTGTTGTAGGTTCTTATATTTTAGTTATGTGGTGTTTTTCAAGAGTTAGAATAGGAATGTCTAGGTGCAAGATATGATGTGGAGAGGTGGTTTTGTGTCTTAATGATCATGTTTAAGCCTTTTGGAGGTTTTTGTGTGCTCTCATGTTTATCTTTCTTGTTGTATGTCAAAATCCATGGTATAGGAAGTCTATGTTCCAAAAGGTTTGGATGCTCATATCTTGGTCTATAATTATGTGTTGTTGTCTCCAAGTTTCAAGAATTTTTTTAGAAGTATTCATTGACCATATGTGTTGGGTTGACCTTATTTATTTTGAGATACTAGGGTTTGGGCCCATGCTATAAAATTGGTTTGCCTTATGAATTAAGGTATGAAGATTCTTAATAGGTTGAATGGGCCAAATGGGATGTCAAATAAAGTTTCACAGAGATTTGAAGGTTTGTGTTTTTCAAATTATTCATGTTTTTATCAAGATGGAGGCCTAATTAGCAAGTTGGTTTGTGAAGGAAGTATGTATTAGAGGATGATATAGGTGATTAAAATTGGTGTGAGTGAGGGGGAATATGAGATTTATCCATTTATGAATTTTTAGGTTTTGAAGGTGCATCTACTGAAAGTTGTGGCCTTTGCAAATTCCAAGTTGGACTACAAGGAGTCTAAATAGATCTAGTGTGAAGATTTGATGTTTTTGCTTAGTTTCTCCAAAAGATAAAGGAATGAATATTTCAAGGTGAGTTTTTAGGTTGGTTTAGTGCATATTTCCTATTTTTTGAGTGAATTAATCTCTATTGGTGGTTCTTGAGGTGGTTTGAGAGAGAAGGTTAATAAGCCTATATGGTGGTTTTTCATGGTGTGTGGAGATTGGAATATACTTAAGAGGTGAAATTTTTAAAAAATATTAGGGGGAGTCCATCTCAAATGTTTCTTGGTTAATTCCATTAGATTTTATTACTTTTGTGTGTTCTTTCATCATTTGTTGTAGTGCTTGGTTGAAGAGAGTGTTGGCAGGGAGCAAGTAGGAAGTTGTTAAGGCAAAAATAGGTAGGATCAAGGTAAGGGGGAGTTTTTACTATATTTATAAGATGGTATTATCCTAATAGGAGTATTATTAGGTCCTTAGGATCAATTAGTGACCACTTTATCATTGTGTCAAAAGGTGAGAAAGTTCTTGTTCTAAGAGTGATTGAAGAGAGAGAAGGAAGGTGAGTTGTATGATGTATGTTGATATCAATGACAAAGGGGGAGTTTATTGGAGAGTTTTTAGTGATTTAATAGAAGTTTCCAAGTGAGTGGATGAAGTGCCTTGATATTATAAAGTGACAATGACAAAGTGTGAAATGTGCTTATCCTAGTATGCTTAAAGTAGGCTTGGTTAATTTTTAGATTTTGACTATTTAGAGATGATTAGGGATATGTCTAAAATAGTGAAAGAGATCCTATAAAATGTCAAGGATGCATTGAGTGATTACGTGCATAAGTGTAATTCATCTAGTCATGATAAAATTAGTCCTAAGTCATTATGGTCCAAGTCTCAATTCATCCAGTGAAGCACAACCAAAGATATGTGTGTACAAAGTTAGGCTCCTAGGTATTTTGATAGTGTTTTTTATGTTCAAACAGAGCCAAGTAAGCAGTTTGGTGACATTATATCTTGCACATATGAAAGTTTCAAGAGAAGATTGATATATGTATGAATTACCCTATGATATAATATATTATGTGCTAAATCTTAGATAATTATACTAAGCAAAACAAAATATATACAAGTGTAAAGTTGGGCTCCCAGGCAATTTGACAATGTCTTCCCATACTTAGCCAAATTTACGTGTGGCAAGAAAAGATGAGTAGGCATTTTGATGTAGTCTTCACACATGTGTAAATTTTATAATGAGTTGATCATATGGATTTGTTTATTTTTTTCCTATTTTATATGTGTTAAGTTTTAGGGCATGCAATGAAGTGCATCAAAATATATGCATGTGCAAAGTTGGCCTTCCAAATAGTTCTAGGCATAGTTGACTCTATGGTAGAAAAATATGAATGAGTAGATTAATGACATTTTATATTTCACACACAAAGGTTATAGGATAATATTGATATATGGTTGGATTATACTATGTGAGGAGATCACATGGTATAAATTTTAGATCATGCATCTAAGTGCAGTAAAAGTTATTGAGGTCCAAAGTTGGCCTTCTAGGCAAATTGTAATGTTTTCCATACTTAGTTGATTTTGAAGAAATAAAGATTAGGACCAAATTAAGATCCAAAAATTCATGATAAATCATAAAAATTTATCTAAAAATGCATATTCATTGATATGGCAATAAGTGTTTGAAGTTTAACACTAAGTAAAGGTAAAGGATAAGGATTTAATGGTTCACGTTTAATTATATGATTGAGATTGATGATGTGAGTGGAGTCAAAGTGGTTAACCTATTCAAATTTTAACATAATTAAATATTGATATAATTAAAATAATATATGTGTTTCATGATTGATATAAGTAGTGAGGACATGAGATGATATAAGAGTGTCTGGGGTTTAACTGTGACTATTGGAATTTGAATATTTGAATTTTGCAAAGGGAAAAATTAGTGCTTTGTATTTTGTCCATAAATTTTGATCTAAGATGAATTTATTAATGGATTTAAAATAAAATTTGTATAGGTCTCCATATCACATCTAAAAAACCTAGTTATAATATCTGAAGGTATGCATAAACAAAGATATTAAGCTCCAAAGTTGACTGTGTGTTTGACTATGTCCTACAAATAACCTGAGGAGATTATTTGAGTTTATTTTGATGTTGTTTTGATATATCATGATGAATTATCTATTGTGAAGTGTTATATATTCCATGAGGATGATTTATATGGTCTTTTGAGGTTTGACCAATTGATATTTTGTATGAATAATGCTTAAAAAGTTGACTGTGTGTAGAAAAATGTGTTTGAGCTAATTGAGTGTTAATATAAGGGTTTTATGATGGATATGGACACTTCAGGACCTATAGATCATGTGGCATGGGTCCATGTACTTACAAGATTTTCTTATGTTCTTATTTTTCTTAGATAAGTATTAAAGAGGTGAATGGGTTTCTATATGACCTAAAAAGTGACTTAGGCTTATTTGAAAGAGAGTTGTGCTTAAGTGTGACCCATGTTAGATTATTTAAGGGTGAAGGCATGTAATATGGATGAAAAGGAAATATTTTAGACTTAATAATTCATGAATGATATATAAAAGGTAAAATCAAAGATGGTGATTTCTAGACTTTGAGAAGACATGTATGAGAGACTTGTGAGTAGGTGCTTGAAGTGAGGCTTTTGTGAGAGTAGTGAGGATTAAAGTGAAGAAGAGAGGATAGATAATGTGCCCAATGGATGTGTTAATGAGAAAAGAAGATTGAGGATTATGTATGACCTATAGGTCATATTTTTTATGTCAAAATAGTGCTCTTATAGGTTAAAGATGAGTGAAGAGGTTTGGGTTAATCCAAAAGGATGTTTTAGATGCTTAATAGATGAGCAAAAGATAGATTATGTTTGTGTGAGCTTGGTGGTTAATCTAAGAGGAAGATCAGAGTGTGGTATGTGTTGATGACCCCATGGTCATGTTGTTGTTGTTGTGATAGAACTATTATAATTTTTGTGGTTGTATATGAGTTGAGGAGTGGAATGATGCAAAAGGTGGTTTTGGATGCATTATAAGTGTGTGAAGAAGGATTTATTATCAAAGGTCCATCATTAGGTGTTGAAGATAACAGTTCTAAGGTGGAGGTATTCATTTTAAATGAAAGTCTAAAGGAATTGATTTTCCTTAAGGGTAGTTTCTCCTTATGCAATAAGTGTTTCACTAAAAGCCTTTGGTCAGGAGGACTTGATCAAGGTTTTGGGTTGAAAGGACTTTACCAACATGTGGTCAGGAGGAATTGATCATCTTAAGGGTAGGTGCTCCTTATGGATAGGTGTTTCACTAAATCTTAGTCAAAAAGACTTGACCATTCTCTAGTTTTTAATACCTTATAGGATAAGTAGTCCAAGTGTTTATAGGCTTTAGATTGGGTTTTATTCCCCAAGAGGGTTTCCCATGTAGATGATGTGTTAATGTGTTGTATGCTCTTCTTCATGTTTTGGATGAATGTGATTTCATGTTTATATTACCAGATCAAGTTGATTTATGATGGAATGGTTTTGAAATTTAATGTGCATTATTATATGTTGATTCACCCTGTCATGATCTTGCTCCACCAATAAGAGCACATATGATTACCTCTTGTATTAGCAACTAAACATGGAATTTAACCAGAAGTAACAAGTAACTAGAAATATGAAACAACACAGGAATATGAGAGACAATACACAATTGTATTAATAATCACTCAGAAGAAAATACAATAAAGAAGATGCCACTTCTTCTTCCACCTCAAAGGCTCGCCACACCTCAAGACCTTCTTCCCTCTCTCTCTCGGTCCCAACAATCAACTCCAATATAGAATTGATGTTCACCTCCACTAGTTAGAAACAATGTTGCCAGTACACCAAGTACACAATCGTACTCCAAGTAGATCTCCTGCTCTTTGCTGCTACCTACAAATCACTAGACCTTACTCACCATTGTAGATCTCCAAAAGAAGCCATGCTCACCTGCTGACCAAGATCATACAAACACAAAGAATCCTTCTGATTCTCCAAACCAGCACCCACACTTGGTACTGTGGCACTAGGAGGAACACACCATTGCTCTCCTCTCTCAAAAGGAGCTTATTTTGCTCTCTTACTCTCTAGCATTAGTTTACAATATAGCCCATGAGTCTATATATAGATCTCATGCTTACAATAATTAGACTATCTTAATTACAATAATTAGACATGCAACTCAAGACAATGACTAGCCTTTAACATGCAAACTAATAGTCCAAAAATAGACTCTCCAGAATCAACATGCAAACTGCATGTTCATGTATAGGCTGTCGACGTCAGCTCCTCCCTGACCGATGTCAGTCGATTGGTAACCAACATCAATTGATTCTTCACTACTATCTGACTGACGTCGGTTGATCAGACTGACATCGGTTGCCCTATAACTCATTCTGTAACTCTCTGCAACCCCTACAACCTTCGTAACTCCTCTTGTTTGCATCCTGGTGAAGCTTTTAGCTCCACAACCTAACAATCTCCCACTTGGAGATAAATAGTTACACCTGTACCTATACTTGTACACCATCTAAATTATTCCCTAGCTTGTATCCCTCTTCAAGATCAATCCTGAAGACTAACCACCACACATCCTGTGATGCTACACCTATCATCCAAGTAACTTGCCACATCCAAACCTACAACTCCATGTAGTGAAGACCTTGACCCTGCATAACATGTTAACCTGTTGCTAGTCCCTCTCAGATACTTGAGAATCCACTAAACTGCCCTCCAGTATTCCTTCCTTGAATTGGCTCCATACTTTCTAAAAACTCCCACTGCTTGGGAAAACTCAGGTCTACACTAGACCTCATGTGATTTTGAACCCTATTCTAAGCTTTGCTTAAACTATCCAGCCCTTGGTGCGCTTTCTAATTCTGCATCCTGCATCATGAACCCCACCAACACCATCTTCACATCAGCTCCCATTGGAGACAAAATCTCCATGTCTCTCATGCCAAAGAATTTTGTTGCTCCCAAATTCTCCATGACATACCTCTGAACTAACCTTACCATTAGCTCAGCGAATCTTTGTATGTACAAACCTACTAGCAAATCACCCACATACAGTAACTGGATAATGTCATAACTCATCATCCACCTGGTAAGACAAACACAATAGTTACACTGACATTGACTGAAGCTCTGCTTTGTCATCCACCTGTCAAAACCTGTACCACTGTCTTGCAGCTTCCTCAAGATCATATACCTTGGCCTTTCATCTTACGTATCCATCCACTCTCTTCTTTAACTTGGGAATCCATCCATCTTTCAGTGCTTTCTTCTAGCTGATAACTCCACCAACAAATACCTATTTGGTTCTTTTCTAAGGACTCACACTCCTCATCCATGCCAAGCTCCCACTGTATCTGGATTCTACCTGCATTGCCTCTTCACGTCTTCCTGGTTCTTGACCATCAATAAGCAATATAAAGAAGGTGAACAATGAATATGAGGTTCACTTACCCTTTTAGTCCTCAATATGAGCATTTGAGACTTCTTGATAGCTTGCTATCTACCCACCATCCATCCCAGTGACCAATCTCGATCATCTCCCAGTCTGTAACCGACTGACATCGGTTCCCTGCACTGACCCTGACTACCAACGTCATTTCCCTGGCTGACGCTGATATCCTTTCTACCAATGTCGGTTCCTATCTGATCGATGTTGGTCTTCCTATTACTGATGGTGGCTACTGTCTGAATGATGCTGGTACCTATGTTTACCTGTGAGTGATAACTTTTTACTTGCGAGCTCTCCATGGATCAAAACCCTGTTCAAATCAATATAGCCCTACTCAAAATAATTTAGTCTCCTCCACTAATCTCTATTCACCATCTCCTCCATGAACACCAAGGCTTTCCAATTCTTAAGTTTGTCAAAAACATCTATCTTCTACTTAAGAACATGCATTCCCCTCCTACATATGTGACTAGGCCTACAAAGCCACATCTCTACAACAGAAGGTGAATCAGTAATATAAGTAGATAGATAAAGGATACCTACTTTCTTACCACCATCTAATTCAAGTGCATCCACTGTGAGAGTTATAGTGCATCTCCCATCACCCAACTTTCCTAAAGAAATTAGACTCATCTCCAAGACTAGGCCCTGCATGACCTCCTTCAACACCTGTGTGTCATCCATCTACAATTTCAGCTTCACTTCCCCTTTTCCAATAATCTGACAAGGCTCACCAACCCCTAAATAAATCTCTCCAAAGTCTCCAAAGACATACCTATGAAAAGATACTCTATTTCAGGCTACATGGAAAGAGGCAAAAGAATCTGTAAACAAAGATTCTACTTTATCCAGAGCAACCTGTGCAACAACACCTACAACATCTGCTTCTACACGTTGATCTTCTACCAACCAATAATCTCCTTTTACCTGCTCTTTCTTTCCATCAATCAGACCATTCATGCTATTCAGTTTCTCCATTCGTAGCTTACTTTCTTCTACCATTGCTATACTCCCACTCAATCTGAAGCCCCTGAGAGTGACCTATAATCAAAAACACCACCAGATCTGAACCACCTATTAGTCAACCCAGCCAAAAGCTCTGATACCACTTGTTGGTATCAGCTCTTGAACCTACAACCAGGCTCTGATACCACTTGTCAAGATCTTGCTCCACCAATAAGAGCACATATGATTACCTCTTGTATTAGCAACTAAACATAGAATTTAACCAGAAGTAACAAGTAACTAGAAATATGAAACAACACAGGAATATGAGAGATAATACACAATTGTATTAATAATCACTCAGAAGAAAATACAATAAAGAAGATGCCACTTCTTCTTCCACCTCAAAGGCTCGCCACACCTCAATACCTTCTTCCCTCTCTCTCTCGGTCCCAACAATCAACTTCAATACAGAATTGATGTTCACCTCCACTAGTCAGAAACAATGCTGCTAGTACACCAAGTACACAACTGTACTCCAAGTAGATCTCCTACTCTTTACTGCTACCTGCAAATCACTAGACCTTACTCACCATTGTAGATCTCCAAAGAAGCCATGCTCACCTGCTGACCAAGATCATACAAACATGAAGAATCTTTCTGATTCTCCAAACCAACACCCACACTTGGTACTGTGGCAGTAGGAGGAACACACCATTGCTCTCCTCTCACAGAAGGATCTTATTTTGCTCTCTTACTCTCTAGCACTAGTTTACAATATAGCCCATGAGTCTATATATAGATCTCATGCTTATAATAATTAGACTATCTTAATTACAATAATTAGATGCGCAACTCAAGACTATGACTAGCCTCTAACATGCAAACTAACAGTCCAAAAATAGACTCTCTGGAATCAACATGCAAACTGCATGTTCATGTACAGGTAGTCGATGTTGGCTCCTCCCTGACTGATGTCAACCGACTGGTAACCGACGTCGGTTGCTTCTTCACTACTATCTGACTGATGTCAATTGATCAGACCGATGTCAGTTGCCCTGCAACTCATTCTGTAACTCTCTGTAACCCCCGTAACCTCCATAACTCCTCCTGTTTGCATCCTGGTGAAGCTTTTAGCTCCACAACCTAACACACCCCACCTCTTAGTAGCTACTTTCAACATGTGCCTTTCTTATGATGCTTTCTCACTCATACAGTAATGTTAACCTTCACAAAAACTCATCCTTTCCATTTCTATATCATGATACTTTAATAAGTGTATTTTATTCAAATTTTCTCCATATTTCTTAGTTTATGAAATCAAAGTAAAACTAAAAGAAAAGGGTGTGTACATGTACCTAGTTGAAATTGCACATGTGTTGATATCTAGATGAAGTGAGAGCTCCTCTTTGGCTAGGGTATAAGACCTGAAATAGGAAACAACTAAATGGAATTTATTGGTTAGATAATAAGTTAGGGGGATTGCCTAGTGTATGCTAGATCCCCTTTATGATAAAAGGTTGGATAAAAAGAGATGATACTTGTAGTAATTAACATAAATATAAATGCTATGCAATACAAGAAAATAATTTTTTTGTTTAAATAAAACAACTAATTTTAGAAAAAAAATTAGTCAATGCTTATGCTAAGGTAGTTGGGGGTCTGCTTATATTTGGGTTTGTCAAGTGATAGGGACACAGATGATAGAATTTTGGTTGTGGTCTAGTTGGTGTTTGGTTACATATAGGTAACTGATGATAGTTAAGGTAACTATTGATGGTTAAGTTAACCATTGGTAGTTAAGGCTAATTATCGGTAGTTGCTTGTAAAATTTTGGGAATGTAGAAAATAAGGGTTGTAAGTTAGGTAAATGGTCAGAGAAATGTTTTGGTAAAGGTTTTAGGTCAGTAGAGGTTTGATACAAGTATAGAGGGTATACAATAGAATGCAAATAAAATATTCTTATCAAGTTATTAAACCTTAGAAAAGAAATAAGGAAAACTATAAACAAAGAGAAGAATACTTGTTATCAAGAGCAATAGAGAAAGGGGGAGAGAAGACTTGGAGGAAATTCATTAGAATAGTTATACTCTAGGCTCTGAGAATGATTTGGGAAGAATTTTGGTAAGGATGGATACCTATAAAGACTTTGGCATCATGTACTTATAGATTTTTAGATCTATTCTCCTTCTTCTATCTCTCTTTTTATAGGAAGAAGTTGTTGAATGGAATGAATCAAGTTGATAATTAGATAAGTAGATAAAGATGCTAGGTTGGGTGAAACAAAGCTAATTTTTATCACCAAACAAAAAAATTCTAAGTTGGGTGCAAAGCTAATTATGCACCCAACTACAAATTAATTTGATATAAGTTAGGGAACCTAACTGTCTATGGTGAGGCTTAACTATTGATGGTTAGACTAACCATCAGTGGTCAAGGTATAAGAGAAAAATGGGTGAAAAGTGGTTAAAAAGAAGTGGGTTTAAAATGTTAAGTTAGCAAGATAAAAAGTGGGCTAGGTTAACTTGGTGGTTAACTAGCTCCAATGTTAGGTAAGGGTCCAAGGGTGTTTTGACATCAAAAATGGGGTAGTTTTTTAGTGTCTATATTTTACCCCTTTTGTTATGAAACTCTAGGTTGATAAGCTACAAAATAAAAATAGAAGCTAGGTAAGGTTAAAGGTGAAGAGTGATGGCCAAGCTAACTCTAGATGTACTAGGCAAGAGGATATTACCTACATAGTTATATGGATGTAATATCTAAACAAAACTTTAGGATAAATATATTTTTTGAATGGTTCATGGGTGGGTTTTGGATAATAGGTGATCTTCAAGGGTAAGGTAGTGATACTCAATAGGGTTCCCCAAATTAGAGAATCACATAGTTTAGTTTGGGTGAAGGTTTATGGAGAAAGGTCATCTCTAAAAGGTCTAATTATCCTAATTATGGGAGGAGGTATTACCCCTCAAACTTAGAATTAATGATGTAAAGGTTGAATTACATCAAGGTTTGATAAATGGTAGATGATAAGTCATGAGGTGGGTGAAAAAAAGGTGAAGTTGGGCACTTGAGATGTAAACATGTGCAAAAATTACAACTAAGTGTGATATCCAAGATCATGCAAAGACTAAGATTACCATGTTAGTAAAAATAAGGTTAGGTTCAAGGATAAATGATAAGGTAACCAGTCCCTAGCATTGGTCATAGTTGATCGGGTTAGTCTTATCAAGTCTCCTAGATAGGGTCAGTGTTTACTTAAGTATCCAGGGTAGGAAGTGCTCTTGATAAAAACACAAATGGTCTGGTTGGTTGTGCATGAGGTGATACAAATTGCAAATGTTCAACATGGTAAAATTGGTCTTTACAATCAAGAGGACCAAGGCAAAGTCATCATAAACTATGTGATAGGTTGGGTTAAAAGGGGCCAATGTTAAGGTAGATGTGGTCGAATGGTTGGGTAGTTTGGTAGAGAAGGGTAATCTCCAAAATTTAAGGGAGAATGTGACTCCCAAATAAGTTGGTAGAAAAGGGTAATCTCCACAATTTCAAGGAGAGGGTGACTCCCAAATAGGTTGGTGGAAATCCAAATGGGTTTCCCCACTTAGGTGTTTCATTTGGTTTGGATTGGATTGATAGGGTTGATAAAGTTGATAAGATAGGCAAAGTTAGATTTGATAGGTTAGGTTGAGTGGATAAGGTTTGTTGATAGGTGGTTGGATAGATAGGTGTTTTAATCATGATAAGTAAGGTTTAAGAATTTTTATTGGTAGGTAAAGGTTTGATTTGGTAAGGTTGGTTGAATAGGTTGATTTGATAGGTTGGGTGAAGTTGATAAGATGGATTGATTGTATAGGTTGGGTAAGGTAGGTAAAGTTAGTTGGTTGTTATTGGTTGATAGGTTTGATAGGTTAGATTTGGTAGATTGATAGGCTAGGGTGATGGTTATTATTTTGATAAATTAGATAAGGTGGATAAGGTTAGTTGGGTTGACAGATTAGGTTAGTTGGGTAAGGTTGATAAGGTAGGTTGGGATGGTGATTGGTGGTGGATAACCCAATGGTTGATGAGTTTGGATAGGTTGAAGTTGAGATTGGTAAAAATAATTGTTAAGTTAGTGTTGATGGGTTATTGGTTGTGTATGATGATGGTCAAAGGGTTGTCAAAGGTAGGAGAAGGTCAATCTTTAAAAGGGTGGGGTTAGTTCGGTCAAGTTGAAGGTTTGTGGGGGAAGGTAACCCCCAATAGTTTGATGGTTAAGGTAAGTGGGTGGTTTTAATGGCTCAAAAGGAGGAAGAGACATCTCCCTAGGTTAAGTTAGTTGGGTAAGGGATGGTTGAGCTAACTCCTAATGTGCTAGGCAAGAGGATGTTGCCTACATAGTCCCATGGATGGTGGATCTAATGTGAACTTTAGGCCAGATGTAGTTTTTTCAATTAAGTGTTTGATGGATTTGATTAGAGGAAGATGAGGTAATTAGAGAAAATTAACCTCTAAAGGTTAGGTTTGGTTTGGTTTTGATT
Organism: Torreya grandis; assembly: GCA_037957365.1. Classification (NCBI taxonomy): domain Eukaryota; kingdom Viridiplantae; phylum Streptophyta; class Pinopsida; order Cupressales; family Taxaceae; genus Torreya; species Torreya grandis. Next base: position 7,883 of record JARHVA010001545.1, on the reverse strand, counting down.
TTATAGGATTATAGAGAAAGTTAACCTCCAAGTTTTAGGGAGAAGGTGACTCCCAAAGGTAAAAGGTCAAGCTACTTCATTACTTTGTTGGTTCAATATGTTAACTTGATTAGATGGTTTGGGTGAATGTTATTGGTAATTTCCAGTTTGGGTGGTAGTTATTAGTTTATTTGGATAAGGTAAATAAGGTTGGTTTTATAGGTTTGATGGCTTGAATTTGGTTTAGGTTGTTTGGTTGATTAGGTGATGATTTGGTTTCAATGACTCCAAAGGGAGAAGACATGTCTTCCCAAGTGATCATGAAAGTATAAGGGGGAGGATAAATGCTCTAATTGATAAATACCATGATGGTAATATGGGTGGGTTTATGAATATAAAACTCTTGTCATGATTTTTATTTATTGTTAGTTTGATGGTTAAAAAAAAGATAACTTGATCACATGGTGTCAAGTAAGTTCAATATCCCTTGATTTCTAAAGGACAAAAAGGGAAATGGATGGTAGGTAGTGGGTGATAGGTATGGAAACCTTCTTATGGGGATAGCTTACCTCTTCTGTAGGTGACCTAAGAACCATGATAGACAAGTCCATGTCATGTACTAGGTGTAGACTAATTGATGCAGGAAGTCTACTAATGAAAATTGATTACAGTTTTCTTGGGATAGTTTTTTTTGATATAGGGTCGCATATTGCTTGTTTCAATATGTTGGTGAAGCTAATAGATGTGAGAATCTTCAAATGATTTATTTTTACAAATTTAACTTAGCCATCCTTTGAGGGAGTGGTCTAAGTTTGGGTTTGTTCATTTTTGATAGTTGTCCTTCAAGGGAGTAGTCTATTTTAAGTTCAATCACTTTGGGTTATTTTGAGTAGTTATTCTTCAAGGGAGTAGTCTACATACTAAATATGTTGACCCAAGTGATATTTTGGTATCCCAAATGTTTATATTCTTGCTTATACATGGACTACATATATAGGTGTAAGGTTTTCATTTATGGAGGCAAAGTCATGGCACAAAAAGGCTGATGATGGGTGGAAGAGATGGTTTTAAGTGATGACCATGAGATTCGATCTGATTAGAGATGAAAATTATCCATGAGGATCATGCCATGGGTAGATCCATGGTATCCACACTTAAGATTAGGCAAAGTTTATTATGCATAATTAAATGATCCTATTTTTAATCAATTGTCCTTAAAGATAAGGAGATGAAGGCGATTGAAAATAAGGGATGAGATTAAATTAGACACAAAATGACAATGAACTTGGTTTAACCAAGAAATAAACATAATTTCTAAGTGTTTAAGAGGTTAAAACTTGATATGCCCTAAATACATGTTTGCATAGATGGTTAATGTCAATCAAAAGAATAGATGTCCACCAGTTACTTTGCAACTTTTGGGTAGATGGGGAAAAGGTATGGGTTGACAAAGAGGTGAGGTTGGTTAGATGATAGTTTAATGGAGGAAGATAGTTAAAAAGAAATGTGTAAAAGATATTCAAGAATGGCTAATGTTAAATTTATTTGGTTGGTTGGTTTGTGGGTGGACAAGGGTAATCTCTAATGGATAGGTTGGTGGAGAAGGGTAATCTCCAAATAGGTTTGGTTGGGGGGAGAAGGTGATTCTCCAATAATTTTGGTTGGGTGAAGGAGAAAGGTAATCCCCAAGAGTTCAAGGTTGGTTAGTTGATAGGTTTATTTGGTTGGTTTGGGTTAAGTGGGTTTGATTACTTAGCTATAGTTGATAAGGTGGGTTGGGTTGATAAATGGTCAAGGCCTTATGAAGGAGAAGTTTCCCCAGTTTGCTTTTTTCATGGATGGTCAGAAGAGGGGAAAATGATCTCGGGGTGAGGTGATGGTTAGTAAAAAAATTTTAAGAAGGGTGAAGATGACTTCACCCACCTCCCCAAGGGTTGTTAGTTTTTATTCTTTAGTGGTTAGTAGGTCAAGTCTATAGGTGGTATTTTTGGTGGGATTTCTTCTAGTGCACCAAGGCTAGGAAAATGAAGTTGGGTTGGATTTAGGTAGGGTAGGGTAGGTTTGATATGTTTGATGGGTTGATTTTGATTTGGGTGGTTAGGTAGGTTGGTTATGGTTGATTGAAAAGGTATGTTAATTATGGTTGATTGAGTTGGGATAGTGGTTGGTTTGACTAGTTGAGAGAGATAAGATAAATGGTTGAGTTGGTTTGATTGGTTTGTTATTTGGTTTTGTTGGTGAGGTAAGGTTGGGTGGATGGTTATAGGTAGGGTTAGGTCAATGGTAAGTTTGTTAGGCTAATGGTCGGTTTGGTTTGGTTGATAGTAATTAAGATTGGACTGATAGGTTCCATAGAAGTGGTAAGTGGAAAAGGTAGGTTGGTTGGTTCTACATAGTTGAATGAAAATGGGTGGTTGTTTTATTCCAAATGGGTGAGTGAAAAAGTTTGGTTAGTTGGTTCCTTGAATGTGTTTTCAAAGGAAAGTTGAAAAGAGTCTACTTGGTTGACAAGTAGTTTGGTTGAGGGTTGGACCATGGTTTTCTCAATAATGTGTAAAAGAAGAGGTTTGATGATTGATTGTTTGATGATATTTAAGGCTAGGTTGAAAGGAACATAGAGAATTTCCTTTGAAACCTCCTTATAATTGATAAGGTTTTAGATGAACATCTTAAAAGAGACACATCTATCTATCCCATTTCCATTTGCATGAGGATAAGAACAAAAATTAGTATCTATAAACCAAATTGGCTTTGGAATAGATTTATTGATAGGTTTTATTGAAGGAATATCAATGATGCCAACTTCTAGGAATTTGTCATGGATGGAGGCACATGATTTCTCTAGCAGGGTATACTACCTGGGAAGAAGATGCACTAATGGTTCTTGAGTTGGTAAGCTAGTTAGTTGGTTTGATGAGGTTTGTTGATTTAATATGTTTGATGAGATGGGTTGGTTTGGTGGCTTTGATAGGTTTGATAAATTGGGTAGCTTTGATAGGCTAGGTAGGTTTGATAGGTAGTTGTTGGTTAGACTCGATAAGGTTAATACGCTGGGCAAGGTTGGCAAGGTTGATAAGGTGGGTTGGCTTGATTGGTTTGGTTGGATTAAATAATTGATAGGTTGGTTGGGTTGATAGGTTAATAGATGGATGGGTTGATGGGTTTTTTTATGGTTTGGTTGATAGGTTAGGGTTGATAAGTTTGGTTGAGGTAATTGATATGATGGTTGGGCTGATAAAATGGATTGGTTTGATAAGTTGGATAAGGTTGATGAGGTAGGTTGGATTGATTAGCCTAGTTAGATTGATATGTTGGTATGTTGGCTTTTTTTAGATTAATAGGTTGATAGGTTGGTTAATAAGGTGGGTTGAGGTAATTGATATGAGGGTTGGGGTAGATGGACCAAGTTTTGACACGATTGGGGTGATGGATGTGGTAGATGTTGACATGTTATTGGTTGAATAAGGTAATGGTTAAAGGGTTGTTGATAGGTTTTTGGTTGGTTCAAGTTGAAATTTTATGATTATAGGTAAGGTTTGAATTGTCATGGGTACCAGAAAAATATAATTGTACTTTGCTTATTCAGTCCATTAACATTGTAACTAGTTCAAGTGGTAGTTGACAATTTGTTAGTTGGATAAAGTTGAAGTTTAATGGATGATGGGTAGATTTGGGTTGATGGTATGTAAGGTAAGGATCATAGCTAGCTTGAGATGCTAGGTAATGCTCAGATGCAAGAGTGTTATGGTCTGAGATTCTAAAAAAGCTAGGATCTCTAGAAAATGTTATAAAAGGGATCTCCATTTAAACAAGGTAATGGAGATGATGGTAAATGAGGTCAAAATGATATAATGTTGATGGTATAAGTTAGATTCTTCATAACTCGAACAGAGAAAAAATAAGAAAAAATTCCAAAAAGCAATGCCTACACTAAGTGCATTAGCTCCTAAGATAACTTTTATCTCATGTTGGCTTATGCCTTAGTTAAAAATGTGTGAGGGTAATTTAGCTTGAAAATTAGGTACTAGATAGGAAAGCTAAGGATGGTTTTGGATAATTTTTATGTGCTCAAGAGAATCTATACTGGACCAGGTATGTGGCCTGGTATTGGTGGCTTGCTCCCCACACTTCACAATCTTGAAGCTAGGTTAGGTCACTTAGCCAAGATATACCATTTATCTAGGGCTTATACTCTGCTAGAGAATGGATTGGGCTCTCCCCTTGATAATGACCTCCAATTGGGATTTCTAGGTAAGGTAAGGTTATCCACTAGGTGGTGAAATCCTAGTTGGTCCTTGTCTCAAGTATGTTATGGTGTGTTGATTGATTATGTGGTTTAGATTTTTTATGTGATATAAAAGTGAAGCTATGATAGATAAATTTCCTTTTGAAGTTATTAGGTGAACCAAATTAGCAAGAAAACAATGGATGCAAGGTTTGTGTTAAGCCCAAATGGAAAATTTTAGATTTCTTTGGATGAGCAAATTATAGAGAGAGAGAAAGCATACAATGCTAACTAAGAAAAGAAAGGTGGTTGTTCCCACCAGGTGTGCTAGAATATTTTACTCAAATTTTCTCCTTGTTTCTTAGTTTATGAAAATATAAATAAAATTGAAAGAAAGGGGTGTGTATGGGTACCTGGTTGAAAGTGTGCATACATTGATATCTAGATGAAGTGAGAGATCCTCCTTGACGAGGGAGGAAGACCTACAATAGGAGAGCACTAAATGGAATTTGTTGGTTGGACAATAATATGGGGGGATTGCCTAGTGAGTGCTAGATCAAAGAAAGCAACAACTCACTAGGATGGATGTCAATCCCCTTTCTGATAAAAGGTTGGATAAAAAGAGATGATACTTGTAGTAAATAATATAAAGATAAATGATATCTAATATAAGAAAATAAATTTCTTTTTTAAATAAATCAACTAATTATAGAAAAAAGTCAGTCAATGCTTATTCTAAGGTAGTTAGGGGTCTGCTTATGTTTTGGGTCTATCAGGTGATAGGGACACAAAAGACAAAAATTTTATTGTGATCTAGTTGATGGTTTGGTTATAGATAGGTAGCTAGTGGTGGTTAAGGTAACCAGTGGAAATTAAGGTAACCATTAGTGGTTAAGGTAACTATCGGTAGTTAAGGCTAACCATCAGTGATTGCCTATCAAATTCTAGGAATGTAAAAAACAAGGGTTGTAGGTTAGGTAAATGGTCATAAAAATGTTTTGGTAAAGGTTTTAGGTTAGCATAGGTTTGATACAGGTCTAGAGGGTATAAAGAGAATGCAAATAGAAGAATCTAATCAAGTTATTAAACCTTAGAAAATAAATAAGGAAAACTAAAAACAAAGAGAAGAATACATGTTATCAAGAGCAATGGAGAAAGGGGGAGAGAATACTTGGAGGAAATTCATTCACATAAAAATACTCCAGCCTCTGAGAATGATTTGGGGCAACATTATGGTAAGGGTGGATACTTGTAAAGACTTTGGTACCATGTACTTATATATTTTTGGATCTGTTATCCATCCTGCAGCTCTCCCTTTATAGGAAGAAGTTGCTAAATGGAATGAAAGAAGTTGATAATTAGATAGGTAGATAAAGATGTTAAGTTGGTCACAAAAAATCTACTTTTATTTCCAAATAGAAAGTTTCTAAGTTGTGTAAAAATCTAATTTCATACCCAGCTAGAAATTGCTTTGATATAGGCTAGGGAACCTAACTGTCAATGATTAGGCTTAACCATTGACAGTTAAGATTAATTGTCGGTGGTCAAGGTCCAAGAGGAAAATGGGTGAAAAGTGGTTAAAAGGAAGTAAGTTAAAAAGGTTAAGCTAGAAAGCTAAAAAGTAGGCTAAGTTAACCAAGTGGTTAACTAGCTCCAATGTTAGGTAAGGGTCCAAGGGTGTTTGAACATAAAAAATGGGGTAGTTTTTGAGTGTCTACAAAGTGTGAATGGGAAGGCTTATGTGAGAAATATTTCACATTCTAGTTTATCTTTTCCATCCAAAAACTCTCTTTGACTAGGAAATATGTAATATTGGCCATGTCCTTTAAGATTGCCTCAATATATAAAATATGATTTCTAAGGAACTCATCCTTGATTGGGCCCACATCCTCTCCTATGGTAATATTTGTAAATAATCTAGTCCGTTATTTATTTGACTAGGTTTCACTATAATATTAAATTCAAATTCTTAAAAAAAATCAACCTATAACAAATCATTCCTTGTATGATAGGTCTATTAATAAATTATTGTAGTGGTTCATGGTTAATAAATAATATAAATGGTATGGCCAGTAGATAGTGTCTAAATTTTATGTTATGTACACCATTAATAATACCTCTCTTTCCATTGTTAAATAATTTGTTTATGATTTTTAAAGTTTCATACTTGCGAATGAAATGGGATGGAAAATATTATCTCATGGTTATACTAATATTGATCCTCTGGCTATTCCTAAGGTGGCGACATGGAAATGAAATGGTATCATTTAGTCAAAAAAACTAGTATTGGTGTGTCAGCTATCTTATTATTTAGTTTTTTCAAATGCTTATTAGCATTGTAGTGTCCATTTTATAGTTTGGTTATTCCTTTTTTTTTAATATCTCTTCTATGGGAGCAATTAATTGACCACATAATTCCTAATGAATATGAGGGTAATAACCTATGTACCCTAGTATTATTCTCACCTCTCTTTTTATTTTAAGGGATAGTAAATTGACAATGATTTACATTTTAAGGACATAATATAAATCCCCCCCTTACAAATAATATTTTCTAATAGTGATGTGAATATAGTATCAAATACATATTTATTCACATTTAATGATATATTTAGTTATCAACATTATTGAAGCATTAACCTTAATACCTAGACATAGTATTTTGACAACCCATATACCATCCAATCATTAGTATACCTCTCAAAACTCATGAATAAAACTCCTTAAATGTGGCTATAATGATAGGAATGAATACATTTGATATAATATTTAATCCAAATAGAATCACCATATACATAAATGACCTTAATTTGGTTGTAAATGTTGTCATAGGGTGGTCTTCTAGTGCTATCTAGATTTTATGGTAACAAAATAAACCATTGAATAAACAAGTATATTTATCTACCTACCACACTTTCTATCATTTCCTCAATGAAGGGAGTGGGGGGGAAGGAATGGGTTGTATAATCACGCTTTGTTGATATATATATATATATATATATATATATATATAGATAATATATATATACTATATATATATATAGTATATATATATATATATACATTATATATATATATACATATATAATATATATATATATATATACATATATACATATTATATATATACATTATATACAATATACATATATATATATATACATATAGTATATATATACATATATACATATATAACATATATATATATATATATACATATATATATATTTAACATATACATATATATATATATATACTACATATATATATATATACATATATATATACATATATATATATATACATATATATATAATATACATATCATATATATACATACATACATATAGTATATATATATATATATATATACATATATATATATATACATATATATATATACATATATATATATATACATATAATATTATATATATATATATATATATATATATATATATATATATATATATTCTAGTTGTCTTACGTGTACTGGATCACTATTTGACTATTCCATTATGTATCATCTACTAGGGTAATTATCCCATTGGATAAAATTTTGTCTATTTGATTTTTACCTTGGATTTGACATTAGAATTAAGGTAGTAAATATATTTCTTAGTGGTTTGACATTGTATTTTTACCTATATTTTCATTATTTTAACCTCTTCCTTAATCC